>JAZGTJ010002189.1:0-44779 GCA_036877575.1 Botia almorhae
GGGCTCATTCCAAACTTCCTCAGCCGTCTCAAGAAGAAGAGGCGTTGATGTGTCTTCTTCAGCACTGCATCTGTGTGAGCAGACCATGTGAGATCCTCACTGATGTGAACACCGAGGAACTTAAAGCTGTTAACCCGCTCCACAGGTGTCTCGTTGATGATGATGGGTGTGTGTTCTCTGCTCTGTCTCCTGAATTTCACCACCAGCTCCTTGGTCTTGTCAATGTTGAGTGGGAGGTGGTTCTCCTGATACCATCTGGTCAGGGTGCTCACCTCCTCTCTGTAGGCCGTCTCATCATTTATCATTATCATATCATTTATCATAAACTTCAAAGGAGGTTCAGTTTACAAGGGAATGTAATATTTTGTGGGCATGTTCAAATAGTTTCAAAGACAAAGTTTAAATGTTTGGGATGTAAATATGTGGATATCAACATCTTTGTGGATATGTGCACATATGTGTGTATGTGAGAAGTGCACTCATTTTGTCATCTCTAGAAAGACAGCACTGAGTAGACGGCTATGATGCACAGCCGATCAACACAAACACAAGATGACAGCCTGGCAAACAAACATGACAGCGACGCACCCAACACGTGTACATTTTCCCATGCACCATCTATTATGATTTATCATAATACAGGCATGAGATGAACAGGTTTACTGCCTTTGTTGATATCTATAAGTCTTGCGTCTCTGACTTACTTGAAATAGCCTGCCTAGTAAACCTATAGCAGTTTAAGATAACACTGTATTTAGTGAAAAATCTTCCCTGTGGTTATTCCATAGCTGTTTGTTGAATTACTGGAGACAAAATGTTTGTTTGGTCTGGTCTTTTGTAGCTGCTCACTGACACATGGGCCAGTTGATAGACATAGACCAGACTGGGCAAAAGCAGCAAGGTTCACTTTGTGGAGTTACAGCCTTATTGACTTGCATCGCTGAGGTTTAATAAAGAAGCATTGCGGTTCACTGATCAAGGTTTTTAAAAAAAATTCATTACATCCATCCCCAAGTCCTCTTCCTCCTTGTCTGGCAATTCAGAAAAAGAAACCCTATTGTAAAAGACAGATTTCATTGGTCTCATTTATCCTGTAAAACCACATGAACTGTGTGTGTGTGTTTATGTGAGGATACACAAACTTGGCTGATTCTGTGTGCTCAATGTCTGGCTATGGTCGCCAGCTCATGCTGACAGTTGGACCTTTAGGCATCGTATTTTTGTGATTACACACACAAATGTGCATGTGATCACACACATGATTTCACACATGCAGCACTTTCCAGAAAACCTTAGTCTCAACATCATAAACCCTTTGGTAAACAATAACTTTTGCCAGTGACCCCTGTTTTGGTAGCCCCTGTTAAACTCTACAAATCCACTCTAGAAAGGACAGATTAGCAAAAAAGACAGATCATTGAGACAGTGCTGCTCTCCCTTGCTCATGAAAGTATTTGTGGTAACAATCTTCTTTTGTGTTTTTCCATAAGTCAATGGATAACCGTCTGGGAGTGTTGTAGATTGTTTTTCCAGAGTGTTGCTGTGTAATTTGGCTAAATGGGCTTTGCCCTGCATTTAAAATGATCCAGTAAACGATCTCATGGTTGCAAAGTAAACAAGCTAATGCACTTACAAGCATACAATCTACCATAATTACTGTTTAAGAGAAAGGATATACCACTCACCTGAAGAAGCAGTGATTACTATGGGCGTCAGCATTAAATGACTGGGGGTGAGGAAAGTAGACACTTTTAACACATTTTACACACAGTAGTGTCTGTATTTAGCTGTACAGCTTGTGAGCCCTTGAAGGACTGATAGTTGAAGGTGGATACAGAATAAAAATACAGTAGGCCACATTTACTATGCACTAATAAAAAGAATGACAGGAGTTATAAGACGTGTTGGTTGTGTTACCCAGAAGTCTTTAAGACCATCTGGAAGTCAGCATGATGTCATCGCCTGGGTCACCAATATGAAAGAGCCAAGTAAGCAAAACAGCTGAGCTAAAGAAAATCATATAGGCAAAACTTCTAATTTGTCAGCTTGGCAAAATATCTAATAAAAATGAAGAAGCTGACCCCAGAAACTCTTTAAGCTATTATTAAAAAATAATAGTAGAAATATACTGGTCATAAGTTTTAATTGTGAATTTTGACTATACAAGTAGCTTTTATACCTTTTGCATACTGTTTATGCAGAATAGCAGTAATTCTTGCCTGAAAATACAACAGTTCAACTTTATTTGTTTTTAGTCAGAAAGGAAAAAGAGAGAAAGAAAAATGAAATCAAGTTCATTTCTGAAATTTAGTTCATTACTGACCAAAATCACTAGAACATGTAACTTCTGTGCTTGTAGGAACATCCCAGAACTTGAAGGCAGCATAAAGCCATCTATGCTGGTGCCCAAAGCAGATTAGCATGAGCAGCCATTTACTGCAGTTTAGGGAGTCTGTTTATCTCAATTCAGGTTGCACATTTACATTTATTTTACACAATCTTATTTACCAAATCCATGCTACATTTGATCACATATAAGCATGCACATAAATCAATAACTAACTGACATTTATAAAGGACAACACACCTCATCACTTTTTTTCTCATCACTTTCTCCATCAGTACATTTCCAGTTGTCAAAACAGGGACTGACTCACTCATTCATCTATTCCCCATTGAGCTTCTGTCCTAGTCTAGCTGTGGTTGAAGTCTCTTCTGCTATAAATGACATGTAGGCCTTCTAATCACCCTTAACTGTTGAGTTAATTGCAGCTGTGATGAGAGGGTAGCATTTCTCAGACGATCTGCAAATGTCTACATTGTTCCTCTCTTAAACCTGATGTCATGCCTCAATTTTAGACCTTTAAATATTCCATCCATACCGGGAAGTTCTGAATGATCTCATCCAACTTACTAAGACTAAACAAATCCAATTATGGTCAGGAAATCCATTTGGTTAGTAAATATAACACATAAAAAAGGATTTCTCATAAAGTTTAGCGCTAAGGTATTGCAATTTAAAAAACCCGTATCTTAGTCACTGTCCACCCACAATCCAGTTTTAACCAGGCACTATATTTGCTGGTATAGCAACATACCTCCTTTCAGTATAGATGGCCTATGAATGTGTGTAAGATGCTGTACAGCCCCAGTAAATATCAAATAGTCTGAGGCATCTTTCATGACCTAGCACTTTGGTCCTGTGCTGGTAAATTGTCTCTGTGAAAACTTGTCTATGTTTTGTGCTGTTAACTGATTCAAAGACAACCCACGCTAGAGACCAGCAATGCTGGAGAATTTTTCCTTCTAAATAGGGCTATGAATGGCTGTGCTTACAAATTACAGAATATTTTTAATGCCTAAACTCCAGCCAGTGGGCAAACACCTTTAAGTCTGGTGTGTTTGGCAGTGCTGTGGCATATGGCTGGCATTGCTTTATGAGATCTGACTTTAATTTTGTCTGCTGCTGAACAACTGACTCCACCCTTATGCCACAGTAAACAGGGTGGCACCAGTTAGTAATGACTCCACCCTGCCCCACAATGACTGTGTGTGAGTTTAATTAGAGAAATAGGGAAATACAAAGGGACATAAACAGATGGATGGCCAAGGTCCTTGTGTGATCAGGCCTGCACTATGTAATCACTACCTCTCAGCTGGAACTGCAGTCAGAAAGACATGTAAATTTACTGACACAATAAACAAGGACTCTCAGCTATTTCCTTCATAAACCATGACCATTTCCTGCATTTGACCTTAAATGGACACAATAGATGTAAAATTCCTGAGCTTTCCTGTAGCTCAGTGGTTAGAGCATGGTGTTTACAACGCCATGGTCATGGGTTCGATCCCAGGGATTGCACATACTCAATGTATAGTGATCAATGTGTAGTATAATGCAATGTAAGTCGCTTTGGATAAAAGCGTCTGCCAAATGCATAAACATAAACAAAATTCTTCTGTCCACTGTAGACAGCAGCTATTTCTTGAAGCATCCTTAACATTTTTTATTCAAAGGTTTGCAAAATTACTTAGGACTCCACACTGAATATGGACTGAATGAGAAGACATGCTCTAGGATATTTTAAAAGGTTAATAATTCATTCATTTTAAGTAATTTAACTGTTAAAATGTAATAAATCTAACCAAGAGGTTAATCTGAAGCACCCCGACCTTCTCTAGGTCAAATGTTAGTTTGCTACGTGGCCTGACTTCACACTTCCTGTTTGTTTCAACTGTGATCTTGACTACAGCTTTACCTCTCTGCTGTGTTTGATGAGTTCTCCTCTGTGAACCTGTTTCTGTGGACCAGTTTATTTCCTGTGTCACCTCGCTGTATCCACGACCTTTCAGAGTCATGAGCAAAGGGGAAAGAACAGGCACAAAGGGGTCTTTTGGTAGCCTGCCGCTAAGCTGTTGTCTATGACCTACATGCCTCCCTCTCTCACTACATTTCTGAGCAGATTCTCAAAGCCGCAGAGCCAGACGGAAACATTGAACAAGTCAGGGAGCTCTTCCCAGAAAACCCCAACCAGGCGATGAAAGACGAAAGGAAGGAAAAAGCTCTTACATCTCGGACTCAGAGAGCATTATCTCTATAACAACTTTTAAACTTTCTTTAGTTTGCTACATTGTTTTCAACTAAGGCCTTGCTAACATTGATAGAATTATTCAATGAGGGCTAGCATAGTGAGGTAGCGGCTGTCCTTTGGTAATGTAACAAAGCTGAGTGGGGTTTCAGTTTTTTGCAAATTAGCAGTAACATCAGGGGAAGAAAGTGAATCATATGTGATCTGACATATAGGTTTAAAGTAGTCAATACAATTGGTGCAGGACGTTTTTATTTGATACGTGACAGTTCCATTGGTAGACTCTAAATCATGTCATTGTAAATCAGTGTCAGTGTGAACATAACCTCGCTTGACCACAACAAAATGTTCTTGTTCCCATTGCAATTAAACTTTTTACAGTCTGTAGACAGCTTTGTTGAATGCATCTAATTTGTAGTGTTATGCTGCTCACCTGCAGTGTTCACATTCAGACTTTATTATGACTAAAATTGCTGGAGGTCAGAAAAAACATATTTTATTGTTTAAACAATTTCAAACTAAGATATTGACCCAGCTGAGATATTTAACACGAACAACTCTTGGAGAAAAACATTTACCATCTGTGAGACATTTTCTACTAGTTGGGTATTGAAGGACTTGTTCTGGCCAATCTTTTTCAAGTTCATCCTGGCTCTCTGATGTCCAAGGAACAAGCTAATCTCTAATTCCAGTTAAAATGATCCAGCTGCATGACAGAAGGGAGAACTCCCACATGCTCTTTCCAACTGCTTTTCCATCTTTCTCAACACAGAAGTTCAAGTATGTTCAAGAATTGCTACAGTCTGCCGTCTCACTAATTTACAAGAAGTCTCAGCTGACCAATATTCAACATTGTCTTTTTCCAGATACCTGCATTATTTTGAGACTTGCATGTTTGATGTGACATATGTAAACATGTTGGTTCTCACCCATACTTTGTATTACATTAGCATGATGTGTGGATTTTGTGAATTTTGTGTTTTTTTTATAAATTTTGTGTTTAAAGGTGTGTCATGACATTTTGAGACTGAAATGAATGTTGTACGAAATTAAATGTTTCATTGTGTCTGTAATTTTCTTAAACTGTATTTAACAGACTCATTGCTTAAATTATCGGACAGTTGTCAATTTAAATCTATCATCTGGTGAAATTGCATAAAATAATGTGCTTTGCATGACTGGTTTTGATTTTTCAGTGTTTATGTGGAATTTTAATATTTAATTCCACTCTCACTACCGCAATCACGTTTGCAGAATGTCTGCTAATTCTGTCCTATTTTCATGCAAAATTTATCACTGTGTCATTACCAGTTTTCAACACAAAGCAGTTATTGTCAACTGAGGATAAAAAACTTAAATATTTTTATTGTTTTAGCACTTTCAAAAATAAGTTAAGAGATTGACCAGGCTGAGATATTTACGGGAACAACTTTCAGAGAAAGTACAACATTTGACATCTCTAAGACATTTTCAATACATTTTTACCTTGTAATTTACAGTACCTTCAACAACAACAAAAGTCTCAAAAACTTCAGCCAGGATTTCTTTTAAACCCTGTATCTTTTTGTTGTGCAAAGATACAAAATTATATTTCTTTGTCATGTATCTGTTGAAAATGATCAAACTGTTTGAAAATAGATGTTTCTGTAGCTACTGTAAGGCTGTAGGTTTGATTCCAAGAAAACCATCCGCAATAACGTTGTATAATAATTTATAATAATAACTGTAAAAGAATTTCTATAAACATATGGTCAGGTGCTACATGAAAGTATTGTTGATGGCATATGTTATTGCATTGCCACTAACAACTCTCAAATTTTAATACATCCAGATTTTACAGTACTTTTGACAATAAAGTTCTCAGCAACCTAAAATAAAAGCTGAAGTAGCCAATTAAACTATGTCCTTTGCCTTTCCAGGTTGTGGGATGGCTAACAGTACAATTATTGCTGCCTTCAAGTCATAATGATTGTATTAACAAGATTAGCACAGATAAATGCCACCAAATGTTATATTATACCAGTGAAAAATACAGTAATTCAGAACTTTCAATTAAAGACTCATAGTGAAGCTAAATTATATTTTTAGAGACAAATAGAGATAAAATACATAAATTGATTCTCATATGTATCTTTTAGCACTCAAAAATCTCCCTGTCTTCATCAGGTAAGAAAGAAATTGCCTGTAACATCCTTTCAAATCAAAATTACCTGAACACGTCATGTTACAATAATTCCCGAACTTATAAAAGGGAACTTTCCAGGAGGAGTGTAAGGCAGCGACTATGAATGAGTGCTAATGCTAAAGACCCTAAGAAAACAGTTAACTGACCACATCAGATATGTGGCCAAAGCTTAAGTGGAATTACAGCCAAATCTCTCAACAAGGTTTTTATGTCTGCCTGAGTGTGTGTTTGTATGTGTGCAATAGCCTTTATTAAACTTCTGTACAACAGCATTTTTCCTTATCTTTTGACAGTAGTAAATGTTTCGGAGGACAGGAAATACAAACAGTCACACAAAACATAAACCGGCAAAAGCAAACCAAACATGACACTACACAAACAAGGCAAGTAAATTTCTAGTATAAAAAACAAACAAACAAAAGATAAAAACCAGCCTAAGTGGATTGCTGGTTCTAGCATGTTCAATCTAGCTCAGTCTGACCAGCTCACAAGTACTTAAAATCCCTCTAAAACTAGAGAAACAGACTAGCGTAATGACCAGTCTGGAAGACCAGCTAACCACTTTAGGCTGGTTTTAAATGTGTTTTCAGCAAGGTGTGTGGGTGCCTATGGATCTACGAAGGACACAGCAATGTAGCGTGTGCCGTTGGTGGTAGGTAGCCCTTCATGGAGGTGGGTTAGTCTACCTGGATGCATAAAACTCCAGCCTTTTCTAGGAGATTCTATGGAACAGTTATATCTATGAAATCGACATCCTCCACCCTAAAACAGAAGAAAATTGAATTTACATTTAGGCATTTGGCAGACGCTTTTATTCAAAGCGACTTACATTGCATTACACTATAGATTGTTTCTGAGTATGTGCAATCCCTGGGCTCGAACCCATGACCTTGGCGTTGTTAACACCATGCTCTAACCACTGAGCTTACAGGAGAGAATTTAACCATATGGGAATTAAAAAATAAAATAAAAAGTCATATTTAGAGCTTGATCTTAAAGGACAGGTAGGGGTTGCTCCTTTTTGAATCACGTAGTTAGGTGGGTGTTAATTAAGAGAAGGAGGATGGGGGCGATGATGTTGGTTCTTAATGTCCTACTTTTTTTTTCATTGTATTGCTATGCCATGTCATATAATAAAAACATAACTTTACTGTAGTAAGACCACTACAACACAAGCTTACCTGGAAGTCAATGCCTTTGTTGTTAAGAGCAACATTAATGGTAAATGTTGAGGAATCATGATGTGGTCTCAGATAGGCTTGTCTGGTTGGAGTATACTTCACCACAAAGTTCATAATAGCATATCCCTGAAAAATTAGACAGTAAACAAAATTAAAACCCAGCATTCAAATTATCTGAAAGAATTCTTCACTCATGTTTTTAATATCATTTACTGCTCTTAATAAATGACCTCAAAAGAACTGATTCATGGTGCCAACTGAAGTTTATATTCCATGTGTGAAACCAACCCAAATGAGACCTAACAGTGCTCATCCAGTGAACAAAAAGCCTTCCAAATGAACAGCAAGAGAGAGACATATAGAGAGGGGTGACTCGACTCATTCCACGATTTAACTCAACCAAAGACCTCATCTGAAAGTTGTGGTAGTGTTGTAGTTGACTGCTGTTTAAGCCTGTAAACTCCTTGTGGCTAACAAACTAAATGAGTCTGGATGAGGAAAATGATTTTTAAAATCAAAAGTCTTTCAGTTAGGTTTGAACTGGCAGGTTCTGAAGATTTTCTGACCAAAATATTAAGATTGGATGAAACCAGTAGAATAAGTAAAAAATGTCAATAGATGTGGAAAAAACTATTTTCACTATTCTGAGTGCATTTAAAAAGGGGTATATATACAAAGGGAAGCTGAATATTCACTATAACATTTGATCATATGGTTTTCCAATATTATGGAAATACATATTCTGAATTTTCAGTTGTTTATGTGACGGCCTTAGATTTTTCACACAAAATTTTGGACCATGGGCTATGGTCAGATTTTTTGTTTAGCCAATCAGAATGCTTGGAAAAGATTGAAAAAATGACAGAGGCACTGTCTTAATAATAACCGAATAATTGAAGAATTACAAGCGCAACCAAAAATATACATACTGTATGGCCTTATTACAGTAATGAAGGCAAAAATAGGAAAAATAGTTGCAAAATAATGTTGCAATGTAAAAATTCTTAATGGTCTAAAAATCTTTTACTTTTGGGATAAAATTTGGATAAAATGTTCTTGACAGGCTATTCAAGTCTTTTCAATTTTTATTATAGAGCGCTTTTTACAATGTTACATTGTTTTAAAGCAGCTTTACATAGAGGCTACAGGAGATTCACCCTAATCGTGCTTGTCAAACTCAGCAAACAGTGAAGGATGTAGTGTCTCAACAACAATAGGGCGAGAAAGAGGAGAGATATAGGACAGACATCATACTCAGATTCCTCAACACAAGACTCAGACTTCAGCTGATTATGACTCACCTTGGTGTAATAGCCAGAGAAGACCTTGAGAGTCACAGGGGAGATGAATTCTCTGATGAAGTGTAGCCACTCATTATCAAAATTAATCTGTTTCATATGTATGTCATCAGTAGGGACACTCTCATAGCCTCCAGTAATTCGCTTGTCCTAAGGATAGAAAACATAAGTGACATAGCCAATGATAAACCCTGAATGTTATTAGTGAGTAGCTGGCTGTATAATGTCCACATAAAGAGAAGTGATTTCCACAAAAAAAACAGGTTGTTTTTTAAATACCCTTTATGGCTTATTGTGCATAATTACTGAATATTATAAAGTATTTTTCTTTTAAGATACTAAATCTATCCCAAGCAAAATCAAAGTGTCACTTATAAACAGCATACTATATTTTAAGTGATTGATTTGTGTCAGGAACAGGCAGATATTTAAGTTATCGTGATAACAATCATAATCCTTCCCTCTGTTGAGCTGTTATATCCAGAACCACTGCAACCGAATCATTGATTCATTAAGGTGAAGTCAAGAAAAGATCTCAAATCCAACTGAATGCTTCATGCATTAACCTGTCATTGATCTGATGAGTTAATGAGTTAACAGCTCATTCTGTGAAAAAGATGTAAAGATTCTTCAAAACATCCATGCTTTTGTTTAACAGACGTCATTCATACATGTTTGGAGCAATGTGAGAGTAAATAATGACAATCGAACTGTTAAAGTGTCCCTTTTAGATAAATTCTGGGACTGAAGCTCTGACGGAAGCCTTTATCTGACCTCATGTCTTCCACCAGACCATGACCCATAGTTTTCCATTTCCTCCACCAGCTCGTCACAAGCCTTTTCCGATAGCACAGGGAACCAGAAAACATCAGGGCATGGCTGCAGAAACATAAACAGATGCTTAGTATCACTCTGTATGAGCATAATTTTTACTGTAAATAACCACTCATATAAACAGCAGTGAGATCTTACAAAGAACACATGCTATTCATGATCCAGGCTAATTTTATGTTTAATATTGTGTCCTTCACTTGTCTTACTGCTAAAATAGGCTAAAGTCTCTTCAAATGTTAAACGTTAATGATGTTTCTGCTTTGAGGTTTGTTTATACCTGCTCCAAACGATTTTCAGTGAAAATCTGTGTATAGTTGGGGTGGATGTATTTCTCTCTCCAGTCCTGTTAAAAAACAAGGGGATTACTCCTTAGCTGTATTTATTCATTCCTTAGTGTGCACACTAAACAGTGCTCAGCCCTCTGCATTCATTAAACAGATGGACTAAGACCAGGCCAGATGGAGGTCAACACACACTTATGTTTACTCTTATAGAACTCCATTTCATTATCGATGACAAATGTACAGCTAAATGAAAACAACTTCTCGATTCTGATATCCTTCTGTTTTTGTACCAAACACTTTACAGAAAACATTTGGTCATGTTGTTACTCACCAGTGGGTTTTCAAATATTTGCCATAAGTCATTGTTATAATGAGATGTGTTATAGTTGGCAGTCGAAATTAGCCTTCCGAACTCATGTCGATTTGTAACGTACATAAAAACTCCCTGTGTCAGACAAAGAAAATGACATTAGATTGTATCCATTCCATGAGTGAAAATGTCAAATATTAACAATTTAAAGGAATGTTTCAATGTAAAACAAGTAATTAAAAAAAATTGATTTTTGATTATTTTGGACCAAGTGCTTTTAGAAAATTTAGTCAAATAACCAAATAATCCATGGCAAATAATAAATAAGGACAGATATTGAGGAGGACTGTGAGTGGGAACAGAATGGGAACAAAGGGAGATTTTGGGAATAGATGCAATTCCAGGAATTACCATTCCCGTTTACCATTGTAGAAGCAGGGACAAGGGTAAAGATCCAGACTTAGTCTCAGTCTAAGCTTTTCCAAAACACATCTTGCACCAAAGTTTGGGCAAAAGTGATCTTTCACTGTCAAAAAAATTAGGGTAAATGTAGAATTTGAACAGGTGCCAAGGCTGAGATAAGTAAAGGAGCTTGTGAAGGTAAGTTTCATGTTACTGGTGTGCTTGGGATGGGATTGCTCTTGGACATAGATGTTACTACAGGGAATAGTAAACTATAATATATGAGATCTTTATTACTGCCTTTATAAGCCCTTCCACCTCCAAATTCAAGGTGCTGGATTTTATGGTCCTACATATACTATGTGGTGCTTTCTCTCCAGATAAACCCCATATCAAAAAGCAAGTGTAACTTATCAAACTCAAAACACTTTCCAAAAGCATTGGGCTTGTTTCCTGAACACATATGTTTGAATATGATGCATATGTGATGCATTTTAAAATGACAGCAGTTTTAAAAAAGATATTTTAAAGTATGTGGAGACATGTATCTACAATTATGGAATGGATAAAACATGTTATAACCACTGAACATAAAATAAAAATTTATAGTTGCACACATGCACATATGGTAGCAATATTCTCAAAAGATTTTGCATGGCTTCACACAAATTAAATTTTTTATGTTTGGTCACTTTGCATAATTTGCATAAACTATAAAACATTAAATGGTAGTACACATTGTCTTTTATTAGTTTGCCACTACAATTAGTTATTGACTGTAGTAGGGTTGGAATATTACTTGTTTACTTTTTGGAAAAGAGATGCCTTGCTAAAACATATTTATTTGAATTTTAAAGAATAGAATAATCAAAACAAGAGGAACCTTTGGGGGTCTGAGCATATGGAATGATTCCGGGGAAGGAGACTCTCTTTCTCTGTGTAATGTCTAAAATAAAGGAAAAGCACCATGTAAATTATATAATGAGAAAAAAACAGTAAACTAAAAGAGAGAGTGTGAGGGAAGAAATGGACCCGCCACATATATTAAACCTTTCCAGGATAGTGCTTGTAAAATGCTTGTGCAGCAAAAATCCCTTATTAATTTTTTTAGCTCGCCAATTTTTGGGTCAGAAAGGATCTTACGCGAAGCTTTAAGGTGGCCTCAGCACTTAGTAGGAGACATTAGGCATGCCTTTTAGTTGGACAAAAAGCATAGTTATTAGTGGGGTTGGTTGGGAACCAAACATTCCTGTTCTTATTTGTTCAAAGTCATGTGATAGAGATAACAGGAAAGAGGATAAAGGGCCATGAGGAAAGGAAACAGTAGAGGCATCGCAGCTGCCAAAAAGTAACAGAGGAATCATGCCTTCAACACAAACAGCACATTAATATACTTTGAATACTTGCCAGTTACATTCTGGTCACAGAGTAGCATATGTTTAAAAGCATTGAGAAATCAGGCATTCTAAAAAAATAATATAATGTACAGTCTAATATAACAGCTTTTTTACAATAAAATTAATAATTTACCTACATCATGAACACATCTTAATTATATTGTTTATAAACATTTTAAATTGTATTTAGTTAATACTATACTAAATTTAGTTTAACTAAATTACTAAATTAACTAAATTTTATTTTACAATACACACCTAAATATTCTGAACCCAAAGTAATATTTAAAAAAAACTATTTGGTATTTGCTAATCAATTAGATGTTTAATGCAATTGTACAGTTCTCAGTGGTCATACCAGCTCTCTAGCATTCCTGCACATGGCCATGTCAGGGTCCAGCCTCTCCAGGACAAAGACATTCCTCTCTCTCAGCTCGTTCCTCAGAGTCTGGCCCTTTATCAGGTAGATGTGGGCCATGAAGGGGATGTTCCACACCCCACTGTTAAAACAAGAGAAAGGTCAGATCAGGACATACATGACTCTTAAAATGTGCTTGCAAGGATCATATGTGCTCAGAGAAGAGATCTTTCATGTAAATACATTGGGAAGCTTGAAAATTTTTGTCTAAAAATGTCTTTAATATGTAATCAACAGTGATAGTTCGTGTTTTTTAATTGACACACATACAATAAAGTGCACATGATTTACTTACCAAACTAAATTATACCAATAATATAGTTTGCTTGGTCAATTTTGTTTATTAACAAGAACTGCTGTGAGTGTATTTGTTTTATCTAGCAGACGTTAGATGTTTAAAATATGGCTTTTTTTGGATGTTTAAAAAATATGGATGTTTAAAAAACATTATGAAGTAAGATGTTAATACTGTCTTAAAGTTGAATGTCTGATGAGCACACATACTCCAACACATTATTGCATAGTGAAACTTTAGAGAATATTCAGCTCAAAATATTAATAAAACACTGGATTTGATTCAGTCAAAAAGAACTTATTCAAGTATTCGTGCATCAGATCCAGGATACCCACACTCGCTTCCCTTGCACAATATCAATGTAGTCCTCTGATCTCGCATAATAACCATCCAGGCTCAGGGCTCCCCAGAAATTGGACCACAGTTTTCCATGACGGGTGACAAGCGGTCCAATTATTTTTCTAAGGGGAAAAATCATTAAGGAAAAGTTCAATGACATAAAAGTCAGCAAGCATTTGCTAACTGTCGTGCCAATAAAGGAACCAAGATGGTGTGCAATTATTTACAAATAAAACTTTCTCATAGTGCTCAGCAGCAATGAAATAACTTAATGATCAGATGCCCACAAAACAGGTGCAGATTTGGTTTTCACTGTCTTGTACTAAATTACATTTACATACATTACTTAGAAAAGAAAAAAGTGCATAGAACAAGTACGCCATTGAGATGATTAATGTAAACATATTTTCTTGTGTTAGGTTGTCCTGAAATCACACAGTTCAACCTTACTGTAAGGCAAAACACTACAAGTATACAGAATATCACATTACTGAAGTAAACATGTCATTCACATTCAAATTATAGTGTTGGTCAACAATGTGAAAGCAAGAAAGTAAAATTCCACGTCCACAGTTACAAGTTATGATTTCGCACCACAACCCAGAGGTCAGAAGAGAAATTTCCCAAGGTTTCTTTAAATATCTGGGACGGGCTTCCATCGCAGTCATGCAAAAGAGTGCGAAATGTTGTCACATGCTAAATGCTGCTAAATTTAAGCTTGTTTATTGTAGGAGTTTAGCACCATGGGAAAACAGGAAGTTGCCTGTGCTTTTTTATACCGTGAGGGCTTCACTTTCAGTCTGCTGTGATATTTCTCTGGTTTAAGTGTTTGATGGACAACAGTGCGTCACCTTAGACAAACGGTTACTGTGGAAGATTCCAGAGTAATAAAATAATCTGCAAAAAAAGTGAGTTTACCTGTTTTGCTCAATTAGGAGTTTAAGAGTCTGTCGGTTGGTGATCATTACATCTGCATCGATGCTGAAGTAATAATCGCATGAAGGATCCTTCCGGCACAAATCCCTGTGTGACAAAGATGAGGGTGTTATCATATCTGTGCTATGTACATATCCATAGGAAAGAAAATGAGATTGCTTTAACTTCCTAACTGTTTCTTATAGACAGAAATTAGAAAAATTGAGACAAAGAGATTTTGAAAAGTCCTTATTAATCACACGTGTCTCCTCTACAGTTTTAGAAGTGATCTCAGCTGTGTCTCAAGCAAAGTTAAGAATTGAATTATTAGTGGTGTTTTGTTTAGGTCTCCCGAGCAATGAAAGAGCAACCTCTGAGCATTAAAAATTTCTCTAGTTAATATGCCTATGAAAATTGTACAGCATTTAAATATTCTTAGAGTGCTTCATGCTGAAACACAATGACAGGTGTCTGGAAAAAACAAAACATCTTCTAATGTCTGCTTTGGCTACTTGTCTAAACCAAAATTGTTGGGCCTAGTAATTAAGACAAACAACTTGAATGAGCTCACCATGGCAACAGCCACTGTCTCCAAACACAGACACGAAGTTAGAAACCAGTAAGAGCACAGCTAGCAAGGGGACATTTTTGTACTTCATACATAACTTTAAAACTATGTTCACATTTTCTAAAAACAATGTGAGTAAATATGTTAGGGAGCTGTGGGTGGTTGCCAGAGATTTGGTATGTGGTAGCAAAAGTTGTCTGAATAGTTTATAAACCATTGATATGCTGTAGCTTGGGTGGTCTGAGTGGTTGCTAGGTACTCCCAAATCTTAATTATATTCTGGTTCTTAGATATGGCTTGGGTCCCTCTTACTATAAGTTTATGGAACTTTATCACCTGTTTCTTGGGATTTCATCACTTAGATAATACAGTAATAATACAGTATTATTCATGTTAAGAGCATAATTGTGTAGAATGAGACCTCCAATAAAGTTAAATACTTAGAGTTAAGTGGTTTGTTAAAATATCTATTTATGTATGTGCAATATTAACAATGATGCTTAAAAGTAATGTTAGCATTATTTGTTATTACACGGTTGGATATTTCTTAGCTAATGCAATGATAAAAATGTCAGCAATCTTTTTAGGGACATGACAGCAACATTTTGGACATTGTTAAACTGACAATTAAAAGAGTTTGCAGGAGATACTTCAGTGTTTTATTTGTGCATTGTAATAGAAAAAGGTAGTTTTACTGCTTTGTGGTGAGTCAGATGTTGTTGTTGTGTTTTTTATTTATAAGGAACTGTAAAGAGTGTTGACATTTGGTAGAAGTTTGTTTTAATCTTTGATGACAAGTTAGAGTCATTGTTGCATTATAATTTACTACGTAATTTGCATATCTTTGAGAGCCACTTTGAAATTGAGGTGATGCTTACATGCCCATGTTCCGTGCTTCTCCTTGACTTAAGTATTCCTCGGGTCCAACAACCTTAAAACTGTGGAATACATCCTTGTTCTCCTCCCAAAATCTCTGTATGTGCTTCTCATGGTAAATCTCCTGAAGATCATGGAACAAAAACGATAATGAACAGCCTGAAATCCAAAAGGCCAAATGTTTCTCATCACTTTCTCAGCCAGACACTCACACTGTTATGAACAAAGACATCCAGTTTATCTTTGGGATAATCTAGAGTCAGGAGTCTCTGGAGGAATTCTGGCAGGAATGGGGTCGGCTGCTCAATATATACACCAACAGTCACTCGTGGCAACTCCTGTTTAGATAAAGTAAGCATTAATGGAGAGCACCTCATCATGCAATGTTTTCATTAGGTGGTCAGTATGACCAATATCTTATATCACAGTCTCAGAGTCATTTTAATTTTAGGACATGCCAGAGTGCTAAATATTTTAGAAATTTATAATACTTTATCTCATTTGATGGTTTTCTCTTTGTATTCAGATCGTGATGGAGAGAAACAATTTCTTCTTTCTCACTCTTACAAATAAATAATGTAAAGCAGGCCTGCTCAATGATAGCTGTACAAATATACAGTTTATTCCGCAGTGAGCTCTGCAGGAGGTCTTAGAGAAAGTAGAAGTTTCTTTCCCATGACATTGAGCTTAAGGTTACATAAAATGGTTACCACTACTTTTGTGGTTCTTGACCAGTCTACACCGCTCACTAGATGAAACAGGACTTATGGCACCATGTAATTTTCCAGTTCCGACCCTGGCTCTGTGTTTCTAAAGGGAGTGTACAAAAATCGAGCCAGAGGACTGTAAATTGTTACTGACAGTGGACCAGGGCATAAACAGGAGACACAGCGGATTTTGCAAAGTCTAGACTGGACAGTTTCCTTTAAATGGTGCCCTTTCAAGCACAGTATAAGCCGTGTGAGAATCTGAACCCTTGTCCACTCCTCAACAGCGAACCCAATACCACAAAGCAAATAACTGACTTTAGGAACTGACTGAACCTTAACTTATCACCCTTTTCAAAATAGTTTCTAGCAATAAATCAAACATGTCTGGTCAGTTGAAAATCCTGGCACAGGGAGACATTGTTGAGATCCTCAGGAACTTTTACAGGAGACACTTGTAAGATTACTGAAGTCTTAGCAAAAATGTCTGTGATAAAAGAGACAAGCAAAATCTTTGCCTGCTTGCCATTTAACCATATTATTATTTAGAAGAAACAACAACCTACGTTTATAGTCTGTCATTGGACAAACATGTGTCAAAGTGAAAAGGAATTTTCCACCACATTCTTGAAAATGTTGCCTGGCTTAGTCTCTATTACTATTGTATGAGGGGAGAAGGATTTGAACAATTACATAGCAATGCAGAACTTGTCCCTCATCGTTTCTGCTATAGACATGAATAATACATCAAATTATGTGGCTTTCTAAATGACTGACTTTCTAAATCACTGTACCAACTGGATGATAAACCTGCTGATTAAGAAATAGGCCTAAGCCATTTTGGGCATATTTAAGCATATTTAACGACTTGCAGGTGAGATATTTTAAGTTGAGACATGCCTGCCACCACTTAGCAATGCACTAGTAACTACACAGGAACATTTTTGCCAACCTTAGCTGAACTCTGTGTCAAATTTTCAGGACAACCTCTATAAGTTACCCTGTGGGTGAAACCCTATACTGAACTGCCCGCAAAAGAGAGGTCTGGTAGACAGCAACACCCCAGTAAGTGAAACTGTCATAAAACCAAAAGCCATTTCCTTCACCACAGCAGGGCACAACTTCCTCTTCCTCAAGTTTCTCCTCATGGGCATTTATTCATTTGTTCTAATGAGTATCTGAAGAGACATAGGGCAAGACACTTGCTATTGTTGGATACAACACTCATGAGACCCAAGCTTGACTGCTCTTGGCTTATAACGAAATAAAACCTGACAAAACAAAACAACCAGTTCTTCACGTAACATATACAGTCATGTATTATTGGAACTGAAAAGGTTTTACTGGCTTTAATGGTGAGTTTAGGATTCTGGTGCTAAGGGGAAAAAAATGAGAAAACCTACTGTGGCTTTTATTGGATGACTTACTTTAAGCTGAGACAAATCCACCATGTTATGGTCACAGATGGTACAGCCTTGCTCATAGTTCCACACATTGGGGATGTAGTTGGCCAAATAATTCAAGTATATCTGTAAAAAAAGAGTTTGATAATTAAAAATGATGCAACAGTGTTCCTGTAGCTAAATTGGTAAAGCATGGCACTGCATAACGCCAAGGTTATGGTTTCAATCCCCAAGTGATGTGTGTGTACAGATAAAATGTTGCTTTGGTTAAAAGCATCTGCTGAATGTAAGAAATGTACCTGTTTTGGTCACACAGTATAAAAACAACTTCTCAAATATGTATTCTAGGTGGTAAAACTGATTTATGTGTCAGTAAGGATGGAAAATGTGTATATCTTCTTCAGCCCAGTCTATGGAAGTTTTGGTTGGAAGTTTAAACCAAAAATGATTCCTGCTGTCAAATTTGCATGACCTACATTTCATCTGAACTGTTATTATTGCTGGACTGTCACATGTAAATTTACAGCAGAACACACATCAAACAATAAATGAAAGTAGTTGTGTTTCTGAGCTGGAAATTTATTGAACAGTACTGCAGGGAGGGAAACTCTGCATCTGTTCATATCATTCCATATTTAAATGGTAAAAGAACAGTATGTTGTCTTACAGAGACAGCTGTTTATCTTAGATTGAGATGCTGAAACACTCTTGCTATAAACAGGTTGCCTAAACTTTACTAAAACCCCTAAATATTTATCTTTAGCGGTGGCTGATTTGTGAGATAAAGGTGTCTATGTGAACGCCCAACCCTCAGTGCAGCCCTAGAAGCCCCAGAAGAAATTACATGAATAAATATTTGTTTTCTTCCAGTAGCTAAACAGATTGAATCAACCTTGTAAGTTTCACATCTATATTTGCCATCCAACAGAGCCATTATCAGGGAGATACAGCCAGAAACAACATTTCAGGCCCTGTAAAGGGTGGGTCCTCTGTGGTTTTGCCTACGATTTGAACCCTAGGGACTGGGGACCCACCCATAAAAGTTTTGTTCTAGGCCCCAATTTTAGCAATGACTCCTTCTGTCAACTTCTTAGGCATTAGTTAACTAACCTAAAAAGCTGTCCATTGGCAGTACTTGAATGAGGGAAACTAGCCTTGGAAGAGAATCCAAGAATTCTTGGAATTCTGTATCTTCACAGAATTTGTACACAAGCTGCTGGATGCAGATTTTGGCAGAAGAGCCTTGCACACTCTTGACATGCTGCTTTTGATTACAGGAAGTAAGAAAGTAAAACTAAGGAGGGGATCTTCAATTCAATCCAGCCTTAGCCACAGTACAGATGGTATCCAGATGCTGTCTGTCTAATTCCCTCTATGTTTAACCACGTTTGTTAGTTGTAGGTAATTTAACATCTAAGGTGGCAGCTAATGTGGACAATCCATTGAGTTTTGATCTTTGGAGCTCTGAGGTCAATTGGTTAAGCTTTTTACACAGAAAATAAGAGGGACCCAGTCTTTGTATATGAAAAACCACTGTCTTCTGCTTATCAGTTACTGCTTTGTATCTACAAGCCTTGTTACTTTTATTGGTCTATGTGTCAGTGTTACGAGAACATCTGTATTCCCCAGGGTCTGATAAGGATTTAAAGATTTCCAAGGACTGACAAGGGTTGTCTGAATCGTAAAGCATAAGGGCAAGCTCTGGACGAATGAATATTCATTAGAAACAACACAGATGGTTGAGAATTAGGAGAAGATGACTCAACACACTGTTGGGTTTGTTTAATCTTTCACAGAAGTGCAGAGGGAAAATCTCATCTCACTCTGTGGGTTGAGATTATACTACCACCCAGACATGTAGCAAAGCAAAACTGTCAAACACAACTGCTGGATGATGGGAATTGGGCAATGGCTGTAATATTGTTGCCAACAGACTGTCTAGTCTTTAATCACTAACTATACACAGATTTGCAGTATTTCAGGATATCTGTGTCTTAAAGATGTCTTTAGATGCAGTTTATTTTACTACGTGGAGTATTTCCAAAACTAGAAGTTAGAAGAGGTCATATTAAAAGATTGGTTCTGTAAATGGTTAATAGCTATGAAACATTTGTTATTCGATAGTGCCAGATAGAAGTAGTTGATATTAGATGTATAAGTGTGGGGGGTATTGGATTACACTTAATCCTAGTTTTTGTGTTGTGTAAATTTTAATGCAGAGAAATTTGGAAACTTTTAGAAGTTTATTCACTTACAAATGGCCTCAAAGCTATCAGACTGGACTAGAACTGAGTAAACTGATTTTATGTAGTGTTTAATAAAAAATATTCTATTAATCTCTGCGTGTCCATCTCTAAAGATAAAAGACATTTACCTTGGTGTTCACATTGCCATGGATGACTGTCGGCAGACTGTTGTAAACAGTGTTTCTTACTCGCACTCTCTCTGTCCCAAACTTCAGAAGAACTTCATCTAAATGCAATTTAAAGAAATAAAAACTAGATTTAGAACTTAAAAGATTTAAATTAGATTGTGGTGTTTGCCCCAGCAAAACCACATTCCAATTGGTGTTGGGTGGTTGCTAAGACAGGGTTGCTAGGGTGGTTGTTAAGAGGTTGCTTTATTCCCCAAGTTAAAAGAGTTCCTAGATATGGCTTGAGTCTCACCTTAAAAGTAAATCAATGAGAAAATCTTCAACTATGCAACGTGACATGTGTCAAAACGTAAAATCTTTACTAGCAAATTTGAAAATTTTAGACATCATCTTGGAATGACTCACCCAATGCTCCATTTAAATTTTGGAAAATTTCACACTTGTGGTCCAAGGTCATATTAAACTTTTCCTAAAAAAAAAGAAGAGAACACGCTAGTGTTTGTGTATAAAATGACCTTTGTCCTGTGTAAATGGTTACATTGCATATTTTTAACCAATTTGTTTGCTTTTGTGTGGTATGATGCATATAAAAGCATTTTATAAACACATGGTCAAGTTTCAGAGGGCGTTTTTATGTTCTTACAGAGTGGCAAAGTTTGTTCACTGACCCTCTGATGTGGGTCCACGTAGATCTTTGTGTAGAAAAGTTGATCGTCATCATTGTCATGAAGGTCCCACTGGTTCACAATCTTGTGTATGTATGGAGCATAGCCGATAAAGCCTGTAAAAGACATGACAATGGGTTTTTACAGAATGTGTGTCATAAACAAAAGTATAGGATGTAAAAAAAAGTGTATGAAGGGTTGATATTATGGGATTCCCAGATACGACAGTTCCAATTTTCATTATGTCTGCTCTAAAAGCCTCAAACTCAGTCCCTATTATGGAGAATTATGGAGTCCTCAAACCCTTGAAATACTGGGAAGTCTGGCAGAAACCAATGAGCAACAAAGTTGAGTGGCATTGTCTAACCTAATTTATCCAGGATGGAGTACAGTGACCAATAGGGCCTCAGCTATGCATTGACTCTCAGTGTCTCTATAGCAACCAGAGTGCATATTTTTCATAATTTTCCATAAGCCCACTCACCACAGTTAAAAATTGTTCTGGGTTTGGCTCTTATACTGGCTTCTGTTCAGTTTCAGATGCCATAGTTCTTTCATAATTACAAACTACGCTATGCTTCTGCCCTTGACTATTACATTTTTTTAATCCTAATATTTTTAGAGGCATTTATATCTTGATCCAAAAATAATTTTTATTTCAAACTTTCATTGATGCTTTTAATGGCTGTAGCTGGATTTACAGAGGTTCTAAGAAGCACTATAATGTCATACAATTTTACTAGAAATGTAAAACCTGAGATCTTTCAATGACATTTCAATGCACTAAAAGCCGAAAGAAAAGATATGTTTTTAAAAATATATATATGCCAGTATGTTTTACATGTCAATTAATTTGGTAAATTTGTCTATTATATCATAAAAGAAGTCAACTCAGTTGTGGTGGCATGAATTTTATATTATTACCAATAATAATATATAATATTATATATTATAATATATATTATTTTATAGTAGCTGATTAGATATATTCATATATATATTTAGATATATATATAATATATTATTTTTTAGCTGATTAGATTTATAGTATTTTAAATCTAATCAGATTAATCTAGATTTAGGGAATTATAACATGTGGATTTAATCTAGAATTCAGAACATTTTTCTCACTGAAAAACATTGCTACCTTGGATTTGGACAATGTGAGAGAAAGTCAGGAGGAAACAAGCTGTGCCACGTTCACACAAGGAAAATTTATTAAGAATGAATTACACTTGCAGACAGCTGCTTTTACTTGCGCAGTCTGCATTATTATTTAATTCACTTAAGAAATTAATGCAAAATGCAGGTAATGCTGCAAACGCACCTGCAAAATTTGTGCTGAACACAGTTTGAAAGTGCAAATTCCCATCCCATTCTCATTCCTAAAAGCCAGTTTTGATGACTAGGTTGTAAATAAAGCAGCAGATTGCCATTATTGATTAGGGGGTGCAATGTGCCAGCTGTTAATCATTGCCTGTGTTGTATAACGTGATTGTTATTTTAAGGGCAGAGCAATAAAGAAATGGTTGTGTTTGTTTGTGTTACGGTGGAGGCTCCAGTCTCTTCTCTGTGTCACCAGCGGGAACCTTCACCGGAATACTAGCCATATCTCCAGAACTACATCTCCCATAATGCACCGCTCCCCACTGATCACTTCCTGCCCAGACACCTGAAACTCATCATCACCGCTATTTAACCAGACACTAAACCCAGTGTGTAAATTCTGAGCGGTTTTCCTTGTTGTATTGTTTCTCTGTGTATTACCCGGACCGCCTTTGTTTATTGAATCTTCTCTGCCTGCCCCGACTTTGGTTTTGGATTATCGTTTATGATTGATTGCTGCCTGCCATTGACTCACGTCTGTATTTGACCACGATTATTGTTTGCCTCTGCTGTTTGTGCTTGCTGTGTATGACCTCTGCCTGTTTTGACTACGCCATTAAAAGAGCATTGCAAATGGATCCAACTGCTTCTGACTCTCCGTTACAGTTTGGATGATAAATATCAATAGCGTTTCTTAGAAATTTCTTACTGCACCTTTAAATGCTCACTTCTCTTTAGTAATAATAGTTAAAAATCTTTTTTTTCTGTTTATTTAAGACATATTTGAACTTAAAAATATAACCATTGAATTTAAATACAACCCAATGCTATTTCAGCACATTCAGTGGCTGGGTAAACTGAATTGCCGGTGGGTAGCAAATGATGTTGAAATACAGTGCAACACAGTGCTCCAAATTGGCACAACTGCACCCCTTAGTCTTTCTTGTGACCCACAAACTGGTGGATACAACATTCCTGATCTAGCGGAAACAAAACAATGGTCACCACAATCTACTGGGCAGCCTATAGCATAAAACCAACCTTTAATTTGGAACGTTATTGGTATCACACAGGAAGTCCAACACAAATAAACTTGTCCTGTTAATGACACAGACTCAACGCCATGACAGGACAATACATAAGACAAGAGACCACCACAGTCAAAGCAGTAATTCACCAGTTTAAAATAGGCTGAATCAGGACTACAGTGTTAAGTCAAGCAATGTCCACAGGGTTTGTGTGTAATGAGGGCTGATGTGACTGTTCTTCAACTGAGAGTCTGGGCGGGATGGATGGACACACACATACACTCACATATTCATATGAATGCACCATTCACCTGGTCTCTTGCATGAATAGAGCACTATGCCTAGTGGCCCTCAGGAAATTCCACAGGGTGACTGGCTGCTGCTTGGCAGTTTACAAAGAAAACAGCTTTTCTATCGTATTATACAGATAATGAAATGTGATTGTTTGTCTATGCTCTTTACAATCACTGGGTTTGCATTGCTCTAAATCCTACTAGACCACGCATACCCATACAGTAGGGTTTAGGACTGTGTTATGATGATATGGCTGAAATCGCTGTCAGTCATGACCTTCTCTGCATAAAGTGAGTTGGCTGAATTGAATTCCTTAACACTGGCCTCCCAGGGTGGCAGGAGGAAAACATGAGAACATGTGTATGCATTACATGAAATGCTTATGCTTTGACACATTTGCTGTCATAAACAAATAGCACATTTAACTAATTATTAACCAAACAAAGGACAAGTATGTGCAGAAGTACAAAAGTGTTTAGCTAAACATTTACATTCATATGTTTACACAGGGTTTATTGAACGATTTACTGAACTAAATTGTGGTATGACATTGTTGCTTTGTTTTCTGTTAAGGACACAATATGTAATATGTTTGTGTATTAAAGTATCCAAAAACCACTTGCACTGTGTTATTTATTTTGTTCAATTGTGTACTAACATTATCACAAATGTTTCCAAGTGTTTGTAAATCCAGAGAAATTAGCAATTTTAAATAGTGCAATTAGCAATTTTAAATAGGTCCCTTGTCGCCTGTTAATAATGTAATATCTGCGTTATCCCAGGTTTCCACTTGTACTACAACAGAAACCATGGCAACACAGTAACTCTCCCGATAAAATACAGAAGTAATAGATGTAGCATCTAGCACGCTACTTGTTTTTTCACACAGTCATCATGGACCACAATTACTCATTATCATTTTCTATCAGGTTCTGTCGCCATAGATAATTCCAAACAATTAAAAACCTTAATTTATTATCTCCACCAAGAACATGATTTGTTAATCCTGTCAAATGGATTTCCATCAGCAGTGCTGATGATGAACATTCTGTCACAGCATCATCGAGTAGTGCTTTGGTTATTGTTTTGAATATGCGACTTCTAGTAAAATTTCATATTGTGCTTTTAATTTGTATGGAAACTGTGTGGAAAGCACAGTGCATGTAGGCATGTCTACATAATTAACTTTTGTGAGTAACAACTTTCATATAAAAACAGATCATTCTAGATCATTAAACAATCATGTATTTCCCATAATTCCCCACTGAGTGTGCATGCTTTTTACGCACCTCCGGAGTTAAGAAAGCGTTTCCCACTGCGGACAGAGGGGTACTTTTCAGCCAGTTGTGAATCTGGCCAAATAATACCTTCAGCGGCGAACACTACTTTACGATTGGACTGTTGGAACTTTCTTAGAATCTCCTGAGGTCCACCAGCAAAGATGAGGTCATAACTGAGGAAAAAGAAAATATACATTCTGTTATCCTGTTCGCTACACTTACCAGTTCATCAGTTGATCAGCAGTTAGCCAATTTTTCACATTTAAAAAGTTATAAAACAGTTATAATATTTGCTAATCATGGCTAGTTTATTGAATCAGCTGTGTCTATTTTCACTGAACTGTTGGAAGGGAGTGGAGAGCATTTCACAGGCATTTAGGTCTTGCGTTACACACACTATTAATATGCCTGGTAAGTAGACTGGGAGGGACTGTAAATGTCATCATAGGAAGTGAACTGCGGGGAAACAAACAAGGTTTCCTCTCGTCTGGGGAACACCTGTGCACACAAATCGTTTTTTTTTCCAACACGTCTCAAAATTCATCTCTGGAATATGTGACACAACCTCAGTGTGGCCAAATGGTAATTTTACCTCTGAAAGTATTATTACTAAGAAAGATACAGTATTTCAGAAGGACAAAGGAATCTATGATGTGAGCATTCAAGCTATGTAGTTACTGTTACTCTGAACACCTCTGAACCCTGGTTTAGTGGTTTAGGTGACCTAGAAGTAATTCCACATATGGCTGTATATAAATAGCTGCTTGAAAGTTCAGAGAGTTCTGTACTAAAGACCTGATTTGATTTGAGGTATTTTATATAAGAGGGGTTTTGTATAAATGCACCCTGATAAGCAAGACTGCATTGCATGTGGCAGGTAAGCATGAAGTTAAATTTAAACAATGGGCCCCTTCTGCTCTGTGACCATAATAATTGCTCCTTTCAATAGAACACACTCAGAACTGCACGGCATAGAAACAAACACCTGCCACACTTTCATTATAAAAGAACATACCATAATTACCATAAATGATGTTGTTTAATAACAGGCCATTTATTATGGCTAAATCGAGCAAAACAGCACCATTTCTGCAATTCCTTCCATTTGCTTTCAACTTTACTGCAAAAAAAGCTGCTTGGCAGTTTACAAAAAAAACAGCTTTTCTATCGTATTCTACGAATAATGAAAATTATTATAATTGTTTCTAATGCTGGACCAGTGGACCAATATTGTTAGTTTATAGTGTTTCTGATATAACTTGCTTGCTTTCATGTCATTTCACGACATTAAGCAGTTTTTTTATTCTGAATTTGTTAATCAAGTTTTTAACTATGAATTAACTTAATTTGGGGTTGTTAGGATGATGCAGAACTTACCTGTCTACAGATAGAACCACCAGGTCCTCCTGGTCAGCCAGAGAGGCCAAGGCCTCCTTCAGCAATCGAACCTTCTGACCACCACCAATGGAATGACCCACATCTCCTCCCTTCCATATCTCTCCCATTCCCAGCACCTGTGTTAGCATTTAACACTGTTAGCTGTCCATTTTAGACAACACGCTACTGCCAGCATCTATTGGCATGCTATTATTAGGTTAAATGAAGCACACATTAAGTTCTATGTGTGCTCAATAGATCAATACATGTTAGCATAGGATAAAAGAAGAAATCTGTAACCTGGCATTTTTGTGAAGTTTTCAGGGTGATCAGTGGGGCTCTGTATTATCCGAAAGGGCTTATTTTGTAATAATGGGCAACATTACATTAAATTTACATTAAATATTGTTATATGTATGTAATATAACAAATTATATAAATAAGCCTTACATTCACAGTGTAGTTAAAGTAGTTTGCCGACTGCATGAATCTCAGGAAGCCGTCTGTCTCTTGTGTGGCAACAGTAAGTACAAGCAGTTTCTCTGTTGACAGAAGAAAATAAAGAATAAACAAATATGAGGAAATGTCAAGCATGACATATTCATCGAGTAAAATAACACGACAGTTTTATGACTGTGGTGACTGAGGTTTAGAAAGCTTGTTCAAATGCGTTCAAATTTTCTTTAAAAAATGTAAGCAATTTAGCAATCCACAGCTTACAAAACCCTGCCATTCCCTAAACAGCCACTTTACCTGAATATATATGTTGCTCTTTGCCTAGTGTATGAAGTAGTGGGTATCTTATTACTCTAAACCAAGCTACAACCAAACCTCAAACCTATGTCAACACTCCTAAGACTGATTCCCAGTTTATTACCTACTCTTCTGAGGATAAATACATAGTAAAAGTGTTTTGGTAGAATGCTGTGTATAACAAATAATAGTGTTGTATACACTGGTGGAAATCTTGGTGCTGACGGTTAGTTAGCAGAGAAAAGTTTAAATTTCTCAAGCACACACTACATTTCCGCTGGACGTGTCGTGGAGCAGGTACAGACCCTACAGTGAAGTGGTGAGTGAAAATAAATTCCAGGCTGGGGTGTGAAGGATTGGGTATTTTCAATCGTCCGTCATCTCTGGTGTTAGAAAATCAGCCCCAGAGAAATGTTAAGCAAACTTAAAAGAAAAACAGGACGCATGTTCGTTGTATGTATTACTGTAATTTAAATGCTAGTGTAGGTTTTACAGCTGTAGAGATTGCAAACAAATGACACACAGGGAGAGTAGAACCTCACTTGTTTTATGTTCTGGTGTAGTCTTCAAAATATTGTTAGTCTCACAGTCCGATAGACAACCAACAAAAATCTGCAAAACTTCAACAACACAACAGGTTTTCTAAATACTGCACCTATCTCCCATTGGTTAGACCAAACATGTAGTCTTGCCCCACATCCACAGGACATTCAAACAAACAGTGCAATGTTTTGAAAGCATCACAGAGTCACAGTTTAATGTTACCTAAAAATGTACAAAAATGTACACACAAATGTATACTTAAAAAATGTATACACTGCACCTTTAAGTTTCATTACAAAAGCCATCTGGGCGGGTGTCAAAATACAAGTGTGTAAAAATTAAGTTGACGGGGAGTTACAAAAGTTTCAGAAATGAACAAAATATCATTTTCAGCTATGAAACAAGAAAATATGGCAGGAGCAGCTGGATTTCTGGGCTCATGTAATGGCTTAACTGTGACCTTTCAGCTTAATTGTGCCTGATCTCAGTATGTGTCGAACCAGACATGGAAATATGTTGCTAACAGATGTATGCTTGATACAGATGAGTGTTGCTTGTTGAAGAGAAACACTCATGGGATTTATATACAGAGTTGTCCTGGTTCTCCTCAAGGCTACTTCCTGATCATACAAAGTAATCTTGAATTTTTTAATTTAGTAATCTTAAAGGGAATTTTTCATTTCATTCTCGCCTATGCCTTGATCACTGGGTGTTTATAAGGTAGTATTGTAAAGTTGCTTGTAAAGCTGCTTTGCAACAGTATGTTTTGCAAAATCATAAATAAATTTAGCAAAATTCCACAGATTTACCTCTACCATCAATGCAAAAAGGCTGTGTGGAAAATGTACACAGATACTGAGGGATTGTGCACATGAATCATGTAATGAGCAAACAGATTTCCTAAATTCTCAAGAAAGACCAAATTCTCAAGAAAGACAAGGATGTCCTGGAAACCATCACAATGTAGGCATCATTGCTTGTATTTTGTATTTTTTACTTTTTGACCTTGACTCTGATTCCTGTTTCTTTCTGATTCCTGTGCATCCACATGTGTGTCTATGGATCGAAATATACAAACTGTAATGTTACAGCCAACAGAAGCTAAACCTTAGCTAGACGGCAACAGTGCTGGTCAACATTAAACATGGGTCATGTTAAAGCAGATACACTCCAAACTAAACTTGCACACATTAGCCTATGTGTCGTTTTACTTAGTGTATCGTGTTGCGCTTAATGATAAAAATCCTTAAGAAAACCCATTGGTATAACATTAATAATCTCAGCAGGTGGAATTAAGTACACTATTTAGGGTGTTAACCTCCGTTTTAAAAGAATTAAAACAATGAAATGTCACTTTGCAGCAGACACAACAGAGAAAAACAGTGACAGAACTGTTGTGATTCATTTATCCTCATTTATACTGTATGTTCCCATTAGTGGTGAAAACTTTTTATTGTAGTACGTATGTGCATATCAATTGGGTGTCAGTAAAATGAATAAACACAGTGTGTTTAAAAAGAAAGTTTGAGTAGCTGTGAGGGAAACACCCATATGCAGTGTTTTCTCAAATGTGATCATACAGCTCAAGTTAATCAGTGGTCTGTTATGTTTTGTTTACTGTGCAACTTCTTCTCTATTTCCATGTTTTGACAGGAAACTATCACAAAATGCTTAGTATAAAGGTAAAGGTGATTGTTTGTTGCAATGCCCTTGAAGATATCCCTTTCCTCAGGCATTTTCCCTCATTAGGGATACCTTTAGTGTTTTCATGCAACCGGACACAGTTTAATTTCATAGCTGTCACCATTTTACACTCTGACAACTCCTGCCATCTTGACCTGAATTATGTCAAGGCCAGGCATGTGCAGAAGAACGTAGACTCGGTTCAAATTTAAATGTAGTATCGGTTTGACATGTTTACATGGTGGAACATTTTGTTTGTTCGGTTTATAGAAAGGTCTAATTCATTTAAATTTAATCATTTGGGGCCTTTTCTGATTGAGGTGTTTACATAAAACATTTTTATTCACATTGGACTTTTAAACCAATTACAATCAGAATATAGTGCTCCATGTAATTGCACCTACTGGGACTGGTATTTCTTTAGTAAGCATTCATCTGTTTTCAATGCATTCACTTTGTGGCGCTTTGTAGCTGTTATTTTCATGACAAATTTTGTGAACCGCAGCAGTCACTGAATTTATTTAAATTTACAATAATTTACAGCTATGAAAAATGAATTAAATATGTATCTGATTGTGTGTCAATGTGGCTACAGTAATAAAAGGCCCACCATTAAAGTGTAAGCTGGAATGCTTATATTTTGCTCAACAATTTTGTGGCTTTATCGGTTCAGTCAGCTCTTTGTTCGTAAACACTAGGCCTAGTATACCTAATTAGTCTTATACATCCCACACATATTATTTGCAATAATACCATTAACATGTCTGACACTTGTTCTGTGTTTTATTATTATTCTTTGTTTTTTTATGTAAAACTGCTTTGAAGCAATGTAACATTGTAAATATAAAATACAATTGAATTGAATTAAAGAGGTTTAGAGGTTTTTACTTCTTGCTATTTTCCACCATGGGCCTCAGGGCAGCAGGCATCTTAAAACATTTACATAATGGATAAGAGAGAGTAATTGCACGAGGGGGGATAAGGGGTGTTTTACATTCCCTCTGTAGTGTTTCCCTAAGGTCAGCAAATAAACACCAATTGCTTTGACCCCAGGTGACTTAACCTCCTCCTGATCCCTTAAGACAACAGCAAAAAACAAATGGTCACAGCAGCCAGCTAAGTTTACAGTAGCCACCCTTTTTCTTTGTGCCATGATGGAGATTGGGGGCTGGAAATTGCAGCAAATTTAGATAGTTTTCACTGCCATGGCTACAATAAACAGACTCCAGATTGTGATGACGCACAGCTGCTGCCAAATGCACCGTCTGTGAAGATGTGAAGATAACTAGATGACCTACACATTCCACACCACTCAAATACAAGATTTGCCAAGACATCTTGCAGTAAGCTAATGACTCCTAAGCTCCATGCAACGAATGTTATCATCTGATTTTTCGCCATGCACTACTATTTTTGTTAATTATAATGTGCTTTATGCTAGGGTGACTGGGAGATTGCTAGGGTGTTTGAGGAGAATGCTGACCAAAGTCAGTAAAAAAAGCCAAAACCCCAACTCTCTATAACATTTTAGTCCCTAGATGTGCCTAAGATAAGGTATTTGTTTAACAGCATGTAAGGAAAAATCGTAAGTCACTTCACTTGGTTTATAATGTGTTACGTGTCTTTGTTTAGCATGTCTTTAATGTCAACATGTATGCCGTATGAAGAGAGTCAACTTCACAGGAGCTAGAGGAGCAAGAAATTTGTGACTATAAAGGATCTTCTAAAGTATCTTCTCAAACCAAGCCAGCACACAGCATGGAATCACTTTGATCATCTGTGATTAAAAAATAATTCACTTTATAAGCTGTGCTAGATGGTTCTTCCATTATTCCTGTAGCTTACTGTACATGTAAAGCAGAAAGAATTACAAAAACAGGAGTCATATCATATTACATATTATTATGTGAGTGTCCACCCTGTAGGGCAATAATGTGTGTTAATGGAGTCCACAGACAGTCCATAATGTACTGAAAGCAGACATTCAGTGCAGACAGCGAGGTCACTATCCAATACTCCGAGGAATAATGCAGTTCTTGCATGCATAGTTCAGGATCGTCTGTGTAAACTTTCACACTGCATTGGAAGGACACCACAATACTCTTAAAGAACTTTCAAATCTCCGTATGAGAGACAGGGTCTATAGTTTAAAGAAATACCAAGAAATTGCTCCTTAAAATGTTTTTAACTATATTGGTAGGAAACTAAAGTACACACACTTTGTTTTCTCTTTGGACCTCTGAGCTTATCATCCAAACAATGGCTGTGGCCCTGGAGATGTGGTAAAAAATGTGGTAAACAAATATCACCCTTACAGTTCCAGTATACTGTGTTTGCCTAAAATGTAAAATAAAATGTAATATTTTGTTTTGGGTTCTTATTCTAGTACTGTAGAACTAATCCAGACACTAAAAAATCACTTTTCAGGCTTGAGGGAAATGTTTAACCCCAGATTCCTCCAGAGTGTTGCTTCTCCAATGGTTCCACTAAAAATGGGTTTTTAAAGGTATCTCCTAAATGGATCTTAACCAGTTAACAAAAGATTTATCTGTTGATCAGTTGTAGTAATCGTGTCATCTTTACCATACTAACCAGGCAAGGTCTAACAAGTTTCCAGTGGCAGTAATTTAAATTTGTTAAATTTGAATAACAGACATCAACTAAATGATCAATGGATTATCCATTGAGTAAATCCATTTACATTGAGTAGAACACAATTAAGAACACAACTCCTAACAGGGCTGATCTAACTGCAGACATTTCTGGGAAACACAGAAACACTCTACTGAGTCACATAACTGACCTTATTAAACGGTCTGATCCCTCAAGAGCCTCGCTACACCACAGCACCCGTTCATTCGAACCGTAAGTTTCTCCAGCAGACCTGCATTTTTCGAACTGGTTCAGGGAGTTTTTCTGTGAGTTCTCTGCCCACAAAAAATACCATGCATTAACCAGAACTCCAACCAGTACAGGGAAGAATTCTAATGGAACCATAGATAGCTGACTGCTTTGTACACAACAAATAATACAATATGAGCTACTGTGTTTAAACAAAGACAAGCAGTAATTTGTAACACTTTTTAAATCTTCTCACCCATAGCCAGATGGCTACCAAGTGTATTTTTACCTAGGAATGAGATAAGTAATTTGAAGGCAGGCCACATAACAAACCCAAGAGAAATGCCTGGTGAGATGATTGTTAGACAGACATTATTTCAGCAGTACACAATTAAAATAGAAAAACTTTCTCTCTCAGGGCCTGGAAATTTCCTTGATTGTTTAAACATACACCCGAGTCCATAACCTCATAATCATGTAGTATGCTAGAGGAGGGGGCCTTGCTTTCAATTGCATCCCTCCAATACAGCTGTAAATGCCTCCAGAATGGAACATTGTATGACATCATCAGCATCTGTTTAAACATGAATTTGCTCACAATAGTTAGTTTGGGGCTTGAACTTAGCAGTAACGTTTTTCACTAGCTAGAAAAACAGTTTTAATCATGAAAAACAGATCAAATAAAGGTCGTTTGCTAGATGTCACCAAAATCACACCTATGATGGCCTAATACTCACTATTACAGAGGTCACTTCCTGTGCTGAGTTGAGCTGAGCGTTGGAGGTTTATTGGCATTAGACAAGCCAACGAAAATAACCACTTCTGATGGTGGAAACACTCATAACCTCGGGTTCTAAGACCGCACACAGCTTCAATTGCAAAGGCTACATAGCTCTATAAAGAGTACATCACTGTTATTATTGCTCATGTTTAAGATAAGGGGTCCTTAACTGTCATGTATTAAATTTTGCTCTGCAAATTTTAACTCGGCAACAGACATGAAGGATTCTTGAAATCAACTTGTTGAAGAGACGTGTGCTGTTACTTTAAGATTCACAATTGTAGTCTGGCTGTTGATAAAAACCGGTAATAAAACAATGAACCCTATCCCTTTCCAGTAGCCCCTTTTTAAACTACAAAGCAAACACCTAGTAATCATTTAAACTGCCCAACAAACAACCCAGAACACTGTGGAAACAGCATAATAATAGATAGATAACCCTATCTACCATCCTCAAAACCCTAGATATCTTGTCTGTATGTTTTGAAGGGGTAAACACCACATTTGTAATAGAAAATGTACATAAACAATTATGTTAATAAACAACCAAAAAATGTTGAAATGCATCTGGAGAGTATAATAGACTGCAATGATGTATTTTACTGTTACAGTAACTTCATCTATTAAAGGCTGTCAAGTTTTGTATGTATTTTATGTGCTGTCTGAAAGAACAGATGTGCATAGGTGGCCCCAAGATCTCATAACTGACATTAAATAAAACCAATAGGCACAGAACCGACAGATTTGGTCAAACCTGACCATACAAATAAAAAAACAGTAAGCTGAAGTTTGGACTAGATGATACCACTTTGTTCCTGTTTGTGTTTTTTGGCTCGCCCAGCTTGAAACTCACCAACTGATTATTGTGCCACCAACAATCATTTAACGCTCTGTCAAACAGCTGTGCTTCAGCGAAACTGTTTATATAAACCAGACTTCTTTAATCAAGCATGTGGTTGACTGACACCATGTTGCACAGTCCAGTTTCAGGTTAGTCCTGCCAGTCCAGCTATGAGCACTATAGACTATAGACCAACATATGTTCTCTTTTATAAATGTATCATTTACTTGGACTCGGAAGTCATAAATCTCCAGCCTATAGGGAAATATTTAATCATAAAGAGGAAAGTAAGGTCTGACTGTGGGTGGATGTTGAAATCACACAGAGGGTGATGGTTCCCTCACCAGCATTCCAGGACAGATGACATCAAGAGCTACAGATGGAATTTTCTGACTCAAAGTGTTGAACAGTTCGGACACACAGTCTGATGGATGAGTTTATAGACTGTGGTGATGTCATGCCATAGAAGCCAGAGGTTTCCTGTGCCTCTCACTCCTTTTCTGTCTCTTTCTCTAAACCTGTCTCTCCTGTTTCTGTATATTTTCCTGTGTTTAGGGTAACAAACCAAAGTTGCCTGCGTCATTTAGATTCCAGTAACTGTTAATGACCATAACTTAATGACTGTATCCAAACATACCCAAAACCTCAAATTAACCTGGGGCAATTAAGAAACCCATTTAGATTTTAATCTTCTGGGCATTTTAAATTTGGAAAGTTACTGCCAGAATTGTTGGTATGCATTGGTATGCGGTGGTATGTGGTTTAGAGTTAACATGAAATCAAAATTGACCTTTACTTAATACACTGAGCTTTCCTGTAGCTCAGTGGTTAGAGCATGGCGTTAACAACACCATGGTTATGGGTTCGATCCCAGGGATTGCACGTACTCAGAATCAATGTACAGTATAATGTAATGTAAGTCGCTTTGGATAAAAGCGTCTGCCAAATGCCTAAATGTAAATGTAAATGTACATGTAGCTGGTCCTATTGTGAAAGAGTCATAGCCGGACTATTCCAAATTAAAAATGTCAATAAGAAATGACAATAAGTCAATAAGAAATAAGAAATATGTCAAGTTGTGGTTTACATTGACTTTATTAAGCATTAGTTTAGCAATAGTTTAAACATATTATTATATATATATAAATATATTATCTTTCTTCACTGATGAAGAAAAGTCAAACGAGTTTGGAGTGATTTAAGGGTAATTAAATAGTGACAGAATTTTTTTTTGTGTGAATTAAATCATCTGGGACTTTCTTGATTAAAAGAACAATTATGTAAAATGATGGCAGCACATTTTTGCTAGCAAACAAGCAAAGAAATCCCTGACGGTGCTAAATTCTCACAGAACAGCTCACTGTCCAAATGTTTTAAGAGAGTCTGCTTGACTTTTATCTAAGACCCAGTTTAGATTGTTAAATTTTTTTCCTGGAGGATCCAGGTTACAGATTATTGTGTATAACATGCTTGCTATTTTTAAGAGCAATAAACTGCATCCATAATCACTTTTTCCCAGAACCGGGTTGATGGATGAGTTCGGTTAGTTGGCTTGCATATACAATGTAAATGTAGCTCTAGAACTGTTAAGAATAAAAATTGCTAAAGCCATGTGACTTGGAAATGATGCCAAAATGAATGAAAACTGTGTGGATCATATTTTTCCTTCTGACTAGGGTTGTTTGACAGCACCACTTTATATTCCTTCTAACAAAAAGAGTGCTCAGGCAAAACATCTGAACTTTTTAATTAGTTTGCACATTTTAAATCGCAAACAATAAATATTACATATACTGTACAACTAAATGAAATCCAGAAAAAACCCTTTGTATTTCAAAGAAATGGTCAACACATAACTGAATTAGCTTTGTGCTTCCCTATTTATGTCATGGTAGTAATTGCACTAAAAATGTCTCAGATTACGTGTGTAACCCAGTTTCCTGAGACAGGGGATAAGATGCTGCGTTATGGCTTTGACCTTATAGGGAACACATTTCAGGTGCACACAGGTCTGAACACATGTTACATTACATCTATTTATAGACAGATCCAGGTTATGTGATGTAGTTTTGCATGCCACGTAACCTTAAAAAGCTGTCATCAGATTCTTAGCCTGAAGAAAGGCCAAGCAGGCATGACTGAAGTGTGGAAAGCGGTTTACATACGTAACCTGAGTGGTTCAAGGGAACTTGACACTACATCACAGCTTTTATGCTATTGGGAACTTTAACGCCAACTTCGCAACACTGAGGGAAGGCCTGCCCCACATGCTGTGAAACATTGGCACAGAGAATATCAGGAGCAAAACAATGATGTCAACCCAGGAGGACTTGGGGTTGAATTTAAGCTGTAAAATCTTATGAATGTGTGTGCACAAACCAGCCTGCTGCAGCACAAGCATCACTTTGAGGTGCACCCCCTAGACAGTGCCTTGGATCATGTTACACTCCTAATAGAATGGCCACTTATACCCAGAGGTGATGCTATGTCATAGACCTCACAAGCCATCACAATAGCATCTGTGATCCAGAAAGATAAGCAGTGTGTGGTGACCATATTACCTTTGTTATGACTCCCAAAACAGACTAACAGCTGAGAGGTCTTATGCCACAGGCTTAAACGGTGGACATAGATCCTCAAAGCTCTAACTGGACACAACAACTGAAACCTTTTCTGTTCTGATGGCTTGTGCAGTGGAGGACAGAAAGCCTAAAGTATAACTTGGCATCTGGCAGTAGATTGCACCTTAGAAATATAGTCTGGTCTAAGGTGGCTTTAATAAAAGAAAGCACTTGTAGATCCATTACGATCTTAGGAAATGTCAATGCCAATAACAGAGCCACCTTAAGAGTCATACATTTATTTAAGGTTAACTCTATAGGCTAAAATGGAGCCCATGATAAATCTCCTGAAACTACCATGAGGTTCCAAGATGTGACCCAGCCTTCTGGCACCACCTCTGACCCACAGTTTCCAAATGTCTGACCAAGGGCGAAAAATTAAAAGATAGAGGGTCTCTGGACTGAGAGTTTCCAAGGAACTCCATCCGGGACAGACATTAGTTCTGAAAACCAGACTCGGGTGCTACTAAGAGTCGACAAACTCCAAAGTCTGTTCCACGTTAGCATCCAGTCCCAGTTGGGCTGGGTAAGTAAGCCAAATCAGAGGGGACAGTGGGTCGGCTCTTCAAAGGCAAACAAATCCACTTTCAGCCATACCTCTGCCAAATGGACTTCACCACTTTTGGATGGAGCCTCCACTGACCAGGCCTCATCCCCTCCTGACAGGATATCTGCTTGCATATTTGCATACCCTGGAATGTACATCTCTTTGATGGAGAGAAGTGTGGTTTCTAGAATCTGCTGTACCAGCCTGATCAGGAAGCACGAGTATAGTCCTCCCTGGTGATTTATATAGGAGACCACTGTGCTGTTGTCTGTACAGAACAGAACATTTTGGCCCTTAAGATGTGGAAGTGCTTCAATGTATCTATCAATCTATAAACACTGTCCTCATTTCCAATTTATGCTTCAACATTTGAATCTGTATCTCCTCAGAGATACCCTGTCCTTCCTGGGTACTATAAAGGCTGTAAAAGCCTGAATCGCTCATGGGAGGGGGAATGTGCTCTATTTACCTTTACTCCAACACCTTCTGCTGCTCTCCTGACACCATAGTCTGCAGAACACTGTTGGACCAAAAAGCAGAAGAAGCTGATGGACCCCCAAATGCTGCAGATGCTGGGGCCCAGCAGGGGAAGAGCTCCTTAAACACCTCTGATTGCTTCAATCTGTCGATGACTAAACTGGCTGTGAGGAGCAACGGAAGTGTCCAAGAAAAAGGTCTTATCCCCTTCTCTGATACCAGATAAATTAAGGGTGTACGTACACTAGGCACGGTTGCCGTGAACCGGGCCCGAGTACCATTAACCCCACTCCCCCTCTGGCCTGCACTCACATTGGGGTTTCAGCATTCGTGCCGGAGCACGCTTACGTCATGCTTACGAGCATGCTTACGTCATTATGGTGCAACGGTTTTGGGATAAACAGGAAGAGCTGCGCAATGGAGTCCATCGCTCTGTTTACTTTGTGGATAATTTTGAGTCGTTTGGTCCGCGGTGGTCCACAGCCCTCTCACAGCCTGTTGTTAAACAGATCTATCGCCTTTGTGGCACGAAAATTTTCACAGAATCGTCGCAAAAACGTGACGTCACGCATCCTGTTCCGTGCTCTAGCACGGTTAGCACTCACACTACATGCGAACCGCACCCGAGTCCAACTGAACCGTGCTCTGGCCCACCTCTTCCAAGCGGGCCAGGGACGGCTAAACGAGCCGCGCCTGGGCACGGCTCGGAGCACTCACACTAGTCAAACGAACCGCACTTTGGTGGTCAAACGCACTCGAGCACGGTTCAAACTGCCTAGTGTGAGTACACCCTAAGCCATAGATACGTCTCCATTGCCATCAAAACAGTCATAGAACAGCCAATAGCATGGATGGCTTGCTAGGTGGCATGAAGGGCAAGATCTGTGGGCAGGGGAGCTGCTGAACCAGTTCTTACTACCTGCCTTTGTTCAGGTCTTTACGCAGGTCGACTTGGTATGCCTGCAAAACTGCCTGTACAGGGATACATCAGCATGACTTGCTGCCGCATTAGCCTTGCCCAGTAAATTTGGTTATTCGACATGGCCTAGAGGGAAAAGCACAACAATGCCTACTCCTACTTTAGGCACTGCCCCATGTCCATGCTCATGCAGCCCAACAATAGATGACTACGTGTTTTTGGTATGTGTATAAACACAAGCTGAATATGGATTCTTCTAGGACTTTGATACCTCAGTGTGAAGATTATGGAAGAACGGGAGATTTTAGCAGGAAGGCTGTTCTTGACTGGACAATAAAAAGTGGGACAATCTTATTCAGCTCCTCAAATGCAGCAGAAGGAGAAGGCTGATTTGCCTCAGCACCCACCTGGCTACTGGATATCAGATCATTAGACACCGACAGCCAACAGTCATCATTTAGCTCTGAAGAAACCGCACAGTGGCTTCTGAAGCTAATGTGAGCTCACCCGATTGGGCAAAGAGCGCAAGAGAAAATGCAACGCCCATCTCACGTTGCTTATCTGCCAAACCAAGCTTTGATCCCCGCAAGTAAGGGGCTGTTCTGCCTCAGCAGAATGGGGACCTAAACCATGATGTACAGCTACCCTGCTCCCATCTGGATTGAAGAAAGCCAGACGGGAGTGGAGCGTCCCCGGTTGACCCATTTGAGAGCATTCCCCATTCCCAATAGAGTCAAAGCCATGATGCAGCTTTAATTTCCCTCGAAAGGGAACTCTAAGCCTTGCAGTTTTAATACGTTTATGTTGTAAAAGACTGGGAGTACCATAGAAAATGTTTCATTTACAAGTAATATGTTTGCATTTTTTTCATTTAATACACTTTTATACACAATACACAAATATTTAAAAATTGACTTGAAACATTTGAAAAGTTGATGTTCCAATTGATGTTTCAATCCCCCACTGCAGAGGCCATGCAGCTGCCATGAACATATTTCTTTTTATTTATGTAACTTCTCTACATTTTCAGAACTTTGTTTATTTTTATTTAAATAGAAATAATAATAATAATAATAATAATAATGGTACATATAATCCCAAAGTTTCAATAAGGTTTCCACTTTTTCAGGCCACTCTATCTTAGACACACATCCTCACATAGGCTACAGTCTTCCTGACATTTCTCACGCTCTGGCCAAAAGCAACGTGCAAGGTCGGAGATTAAAGTAAAGTAAATAAATGTAACACTTTTAATGACTTTCAGTATTAACATCAAGAAACGTTATTATATTAAAATGCTTTACAAATAAGTCACTATCACCATTAAATCACAAATCACCTAAAATAAATGTTATAAACCTTAATTTATATATTTATTTAAATAGTTAGACTATTCATATTTGAATGCATTGATCAGTATTATTAACTTTAAAGTTATTAGCCTATGAAGTGACAATTCACCAGATGATATTTCTGCTTAAAACATAATACTTTCTTTTCTTTATTTTCTTGTAATTTTCCATTTATTATATACTGACCCACATACTGACCCAAGTCTACTGACAAAGTGTACTGTTCAGCGACGCGTTATCGCGTCACGTTTACTGTAGACATCAATCAGCAGGGAGCGCAGTTACAATGTAACGGAATCTTACCTGTTGGAATATCCTTATTTCTCTCCATGCTCTGGGAATAATGAACACAGAACATCAGCGTCAAAAAGAAAGCATAAAAGCACCGCGAGCGCGACATCGTTGCCTCCAGAAAGTCTCCAGAAAACTTTTGTGGCTCTAATGGTCAGTGCGCTTGAGTCCGAACACCCCCGGGGTCAATAATAAATAATTATTTCGTAGATTACCGGCAAGTCATTTTTTAAAATATCACTGGTAATAAATGTGTTAATTATTTTCCCTAAAACAAGCTGAGTGGTAATGGTGCCCTCGCTCTACCCCAGACTGGGTGACAGAAGTGCATGTGTAAGACCGTGTGTGTGATTTAACAAGTACAGCTGTGTTTGAGCGCAGTCCCCCGCCTCCTCAGATGCCCTTCCTCCAGTCCTGAACTCAAATAATCCCCCTGCGCCGCCCAACTTTCTACAACAACTGTGCGTGAGAAATTAACTCGAAAGACTCGCGTTTGGTTAAGACTGAATTTACTGTCCCAGAGACATTTAAAAATAATTGTACAATTTCAAAATCAAACTCTAACTTTCCCTTAAGACTCTTTTAACATTTTTCTCTGTGATCAACCTACTCAAAAGACAACAGAAAGAAACGATTAAAGCTTCATAATAAAAACAAACAAACGTTCATGGATTTGTGTTGTCTCCAGAAAATGAGCTATAATTAAATATATAATTAATTTTTATTTATTAAATTGTCACATGTAATATAATTTTCATTATTATATATTATATATTCATTATTATAGATATATCATGTGTGAGTTACATGGCATTATATAAATTTGTTAATAACTTGGCATATCAAAGTACTGTTTACTACAGTAAAATGTATATTTACTGTATAACAGTGATTTAGTGATATGTTCCTGTAGCTCAGTTGGAAAAGCATTGTTTAGCAGCTCAGACGTTTAACTCCCAGGGAACACATGTTCTAATAAATTGTATACTTTGAAAGCACTGTGATTTGCTTTAAATAAAAGCATTTGCCAAATGCATAAATATAAAATGTAAATGTAGTTAAACAGTGCAATAGTTTAGAAAAGACCTTTGTGTTTTTGTAAAAGTGCAATGGAAATGTTGAAACGTCCTCATGCAATATTAATTACAGTATGCATTTTATTGTGGTTATGAGCATGCAGACATATGGTGTAGTTCTATAATGAGGTAATCTGGTTCATTGTTAAGAATTTTAAAAGCCACTGATTGATGGTACTGAGGCCAACATATTTATTTACAAGATTTAAAGTGTTACTCATGCGTATCGCTATGAGCAGTACAAATCCTCAACACATGGGTTCAGCAAAGGTTCACAATTCTCTGCAATCCATTAAAAATGCCTTGTCACAGACTTTGCCACTGCAGATGGGAAATGTTTCAGTCACATCCTGAACTCTCTGTGCGAAAGTGCAGATATAAATAATGGCAAAAAAGATAAATCATGTCAAAAACTGTCCTCTCAATATGTCCTATGGCATTTCACAGGTTTTTGAGGGTGTGGGCTTTGTTTTGATGTATTGTGGGGGATAGAAGTGGTCGGGGGTAACCACTAAACCATCAACAGCTGAAATTACTTTGTATTATAAAGTGAGGAACACATTAACCTTGCAATCATGCGCCACATCTGTTTTTGGTTAGTCAAATGAAAGACAGTATAGATGTTAACATACATGTTCCAATTACAAGCATTCTCTGTAAGCAGTAAAATGTGTGAATGGTTTTACGGTATTATAAAAAAGGACTTTATACAGAAGAAAAAGAGTTGCTAATGCATATCTTGATTGCTTAAAGCAAAAGGATAGATTATCAGAAAATTTAACCTTATGACCTATTTTAAACTGTGTAAAAACTTAGTTTACAATTATCAAGTCAGTTTCATTAGCATAACACTTTTCATGTTGTTTCAAATCAGCTTTAAGAGCTTTATTACCTCCAATGCGGGGGCCAGTGGCAAATGCATTAGCATGAATGAACTCTAATGCATTGAGCCATAAATGCTGTAGCTGCGTGAACCTCTTCAAATATATTATTACGTGTTGCTTATATATGGACCACAACAGCTGCCATTGGCCTGCACTGTGATCAAAGACCTCAGAGATCAGAGCTGCTTCTGTGAGGCGTAAAATTGAAATGCATCAGCACCCTAAGTCTTGCTCGTGCAGTTTCACTTTCTCTCCGACATGGTGAGTCTCTAATGTATGGTTCTCTTTCTCATGCTGGTGTCATGCCATTTCTTTTGTGCTTAATATATATATATATATATATACACATATATATATATGTATTATTTGTGACATGTTTTGCAACATATATTGTATCATATCCTCCAGGGCTGTGTTTCTCAATAGCATTGTAAGCCTAAGTATATCGTAGCACCAATTGGCACCAGTGGTCTCTATGATCAACTTAGGCTCACAATGCTTTTAAGAAATGCAGCCCAGGATGATAAAATGGCCATTGTACACCAGCATCATATGGCTGTGTACTTTCAGAATGATGCAGACACACCAACACAGATCTATAAATACAAACAACTGCGTAGACCACCATGTAGAGCCTATATGTAGGTTCAACACAGAAGTATAACACACTCCCAATAGAGAACCTTGTGGCACTCAATACTTGTGTTAGATTTGGCAGTTCTTCATTTACATAAACAAAGTGGTATAATAAATCTTGCTTTAAAACTTCCATCTCTCTTCTATTTTTCATTAATCTAAAGAATTTTGTCAAGTACTCAATGAAGGATGAAGAAGAAAGAGCCAGGCAGTGGTAACCAATACATGCATCAGGACTAAACATTATGACAGGCTGTGGGACCTTTTGTCTTGATTCAAAGTGAGACCATTTAAAATTATATCCCACCTAGTACAGGGAGAAAACTTCCTCCATCCAAGGCTCCATGGCCTTATAGACCTGATAATGCTACAATTTCTTTCAATAACAGCTTTCTTAAAATATTAAATGTCAGTCTTTGATTATGCCACTTTGTGTTAATTACAAGCTAGCATCTACAGAGGTCTATTGCTTCCCTGACAAACTATCCACTGTCAACCTGACCACCTCATTTCCACATCTGTGCTCATTTTTGAGTGAGGTTAGAGGTTTTGAAGACAGGGAATTACAGAATACTGAAACAAAATCACAAAGAGAACTTGACCACCATGGAAAATCCATTTGTCAGACTATCCATCAAAAAGTATCCACCTAGAACCCATCATTCACATGAGTGGTACAGCATGCAATATATGCACCCTCGATGGCACAATTTTGCTAAAAAAGGATATGTGTGATATCTGTGGGCTAACTGTGGGGTAGACAGTTTTAGACATGGATATTTTAGCAAAAGACAGAAAAATAGAGTCCATTTGCCACGCACTCAGGGCCAGTGTAGATCGTTTTTCGTTGAAGGAATAGTTCACCCAATGGAACACAAAGGAGAAGCTTAGCAGAATGTTCTTGTTGCTCCTTTCCAATCTATTGTGCAAATGTACAATAGTGATCAATGTTAGCACTATTGACCACTAATTCCAAGTCTTACACAAACACACGATTTGTGTGGAGAGTAGTAACTCATTACCACCTGCTGACAGCCAAGAACCAATATCATTTGGCATGATTGATGTCTGACCTGGCATAGAATGTATTTATGCATATAATTCAAATGCAAATTCACAACAATGTAGAGTTTAAATGATACACTTTTGTGATATTGTTAGGCTGTTTTTTTTGTCCATTTTAGAACTTGAGAGCCTGTAGTTTCGACACAGTTTAGTTGTATAGAAAACAGAAGCAAACCTGCTTAACTTTAGGGTAATTAGATTAGGGTAATACCACTAAGGTAAATAAATGATTTTAGACATTTTTGGGTGAACTTTTACTTTAAGAAACCAACAGTACAAGACATCGCCACAGAAGGGACCATTGAGAAGTGGTTATAAACCAACAAGACCTTAGGTGGCTCAAAGGTGGGGCTCCGTTGGACAGCTTTAGATGCCCTCTTGAGAGATTTCTCCTCAGCTTAATTATACAGGATGAGCATTATGAGCAGTCTCTCATTAGAGTAATATCAAAAGTGAGCATTAGAGAGGCCAGTCTGAAATAAGATGCTCGTATGTATTTATACACCCTGACCAAGACCATCACCATATTCAGGAGAAAAAGACGAGCAAGGCTGAGTCATAGAGGAATGTGCAAGATTTAGTGGTCAACTCTACGGACAAAATCCCAGGGGAGCACGTCATGTTCTGCAGAAGAAACAGTAAGAGTCTCACCACAGTATTCGCTCATTCCAAACAATAACTCAGCCAAAGTGGACAACTAAACATTTTCAGCTGCACTATATCTTGAGCCAGTTCATAGTGTCCCATCTCACTGTAGGCTATCACTGAGCTTTGTCTGAACAGATGTTTTTAAGACCTCTGTTTGGCTGCATGGTCTTCACACACTGACACCGGAAATTCTGTTTGTTGTTTCTAAGGGCCTTGCAGCTTGTGTGTAGCCAATGACATAATTATTTTATTTTCAACCACCCTATTACAAACAAAGCTGTCAGTGGAATAGCCTGGTCAATGGAAATAAATTGCACCCAATTTAGAAAGCACACTATTGTCCTTCCTGGAATGTTCACTTTATATGAACCCTATAAATGAAGTTTTATTAACTAAGTTCGGGAGGAGCACGGTCATGTAATCCAACCAATCAGCACGCAACGACGCATATATATAGCCGTCCTTCACCTCCGTCA
>JAZGTJ010002190.1:0-44760 GCA_036877575.1 Botia almorhae
CTGTTGCGGCACTTGTGACCTTTGTTAATGTTTTTGTTGGTAAGTTTCAGATGTGTGTAAAAAGTTTACTTTCCTATGGCATCTGTACTTGCATAATAACTGATGTTTGCTGTGCACTAAAGGAGAGGCTGAGTTGGCAGAAATACCTGAAGGCTATGAGCCAGAACACTGGGAATATTACAAGGTATTCTGATATTTGCCTAAACATATATTTAAATGTTAAAATATGGCCTTTTTAAGCCAATAACATTTTGAACATCTGCTGATGTAAAGCATCACATTTAACTGTCATCGTTTTTTTTATCATGTTTAGCATCCCATCACCCGTTGGATTGCTCGTACCTTTTATGACAGCCCAGTGAAGGATTATGAGAAAATGATGGCACTTATTGAAATTGAGGCAGAGAAAGCTAATATGAGGCAAGTTTTCTTCATATGACTTGTCTGATCTGGTCAATGCTTGTGTACTTCTGACTTACCTTATTCCCAAGTAGGTCTGTAATGGATGTAAGCCTGTGTTTATGAATATATATGTTTATATAAATAGAGTGATAGAGTTTCTAGGTGGCATTCTTCAATGATTTCACCAAATGTTGTAGCTTAGGTAATAAAGACACACATGGTGTTAAAAAATAAATGATAGGGACATACAAAATTTGCTAATAAAGTAAACAGATAGACTGGTACTAGGTATAATGTTTTTAAAAGATGAAGACCAGATTAAGATTTGGGTGAAAAATTAGATTTATGAATCGGTACGCCAGAAAAGCACCATATTGACTTTTGTTATAAAGTGGTAATCCCATAAGGAGACATTTTTGTCATCTTTATATGGTTATGTAGAGTATCTAGTTATGTCTGTTTTAACTTTTTAATTTATAATGACTTCTGTCAATTCTGTTTTATTATATATAGACATTTTCAGTGTGATGTGTGTTTTTTGAAGTTGATTAGTCACATCTTAGGACCCAAAATTAATTTCAATACTCTTAAAGCACTTCTAAAATGTGTTTACTGCTCACAAAAATGTATCGTTTTTATGTATACTAATTTATGATCTCTATTCCTAATTTGCCTTGTAGGCAGCAACAACTTGAAGTTCGCAGACACATGAGAGAAAAAGGAGATGGACCGTGGTTTCACATGAAGACACTTGATAAAAATCTAATAGACCACAGCCCGAAGTCATCCCCTGATAACTAAGAGTGGTCATGCAAACCTGTCAGAATATTCAGACATTATACAATGTATAATGTGTTGTTATTAATTAAAGTATCTTTCCTTTTCTCTGCCTATGGAACCAATAAATTTATGGTTGTAATTTACTGATCTTGTGTGTTTTAATCTGTATTCTTTTAATTTCTACTTTACAAACAAAATCCTCAACCATTCTCAAGTCATTACTTTAGATTTTTATTCAGCAGGATAAACAGATACAAGTAATTCCCTTGGTGTAGGTGTTGTCACAGTACAAACACACATCAACAAATAGAATAAAAAAGTGCAAAGCCAAACAAAAACCGGATCAGAAGTCCAACAACAATAATACAAATAACAGAAATAAAGACTTTTGCGATATTACAAATACTATAACGACTACAAGCAGGCTTACAAATATTAGGTACTAACAACAACAAAGTGCAGTACAGACTGTTATTTAAGTTTTAAGATGGTTTAGTAAATATAAACTGACATTGTTTTATGTACATGTGTTCCAAAAAGCCAAAATATTTTAATCTAGTGTCAAACTATTTTTTGTATACGTATCCAAGTAATATATAAAAAATACGCAGATAATAAAGCCTTATGTTTTCTTTAAACATCAAATTTCTGGCATAACGATAAATAAAAATCGTTACGAAGTGTTTACATAATTTGGCTGTCTCTTTGGCTGTCACTATTGCTACTATAAAACATCAAACTCATTTAGCTCGGATCTGAATACGCCACCACTTGACGTCAGGGTGAATAATGTCAAAGAGTGCCTGCCTGTTTTTCATAAGGGACACCCATTGTTTCCCTCCCCTGTACTACCACCTCCACACTCCGTCCATCTATGTCCCAATGTTTTCGTCGTCATATCCCTCTGTCCATGAGGAATGTCGGGTCTGTATGTTTTATAAATAGCCCATCTCATCTTCTGCCTGACACGCTGCTCTAGTGAGTCTCATAGTGGTGCGAGCAGCAGGAATGTGAAGATGGCTACAGATCTGGGAGAGCTACTGGTCCCGTACATGCCCACCATTAGAGTACCGAGAACAGGAGACAGGGTTTTCAAGAGCGAATGCGCTTTTTCCTACGACTCTCCTGTGAGTATCATGTCAAATACTTGATGCATGAACGTAAAACAACAACTGCATGGCTGGGCGCACTGGCTTCCCCAGACACGTGAAACGCTGCGTATAGCGCGAGTGGCCACCATTCTCCTGCTGAACTTATGTGACAGCCTTCCTAAATAATTAAATAACACACTGATGTTTACACGTTTACAGTGGTTCAAGGTTTGATCTTTTGTTGCTTTGACTATAAAGATTCAGAGCTGTAAGGATGTCATAAACGGAGCGCTTGTGAAAGCTGGGTTGTTAGAGAATTTGGTATAAAGGCGTGTCAAAGCAATAATTATATTGCTCCGTTCTTATGTTTTCAACAGCCTTCCAAGCACACATACAATCTTAGGCGCACAAGCACGAGGATACTTGTTGAGATTAGGTTGTGCATGCGTGTTTTTATGATATTAGGTTAAAAAAAGATATTTAGCTCGGGATTTCTGGAGGAGGTGAGATTTCCCAAGTCTACAGTATTAAGCAATAAGCCATTCTCCATAACCTATAAAAAGATTCCAGGTCAACGTGGGTCACCAAACGTTAAAGCTGTACCCAAATGTTGAAGCTCTGTCCATGAGTATCTTAATTATTAATTTGCATTAAAATATGTATGCGGAGGAGCAATGTTGTGAAATTTTGGGTATAATTCGCATCCAGCTCCCAGCTGTAAAAGTTTCAAAGGTGACTCAGCTGTTTGGAGTTCTTCATGTCAGACTAAGAGACGGGTTATTTTTACACATTATCTGTTCAAGCTCGTGTGTCACCAGGAGCTAGTGACAGGTTTTTCAGTCTGGTGGGTCTTTAACACTAACAATCCCCCACCGCATGCACACAAGCCCTAACACCGTGTTTTGATTTGTTATTTGTTTACTTTCTATCACATCAAACTTAGCTAATAATATATAAAGAAGAGAAAACTATTTCCATAAAGAAATTATGCCATTTTTTGTGTTAGACATTCTGGTAGTGTCATAGTACAGTGAGTGTAATTTTGTATGGTATTATCATGGTCTTTTTTAATATTTTTAATTTGTCCACGAATTTATCTTAGAGTAACCACTGTTGAGGTCCATTCTTTTATAAGTGGATATATAAATGTTCATATTTTGCATTTGTAAAGATGCAGACTAAAGATCTAGCTACAGTTTATGTTTTTCTGTTATTGATTCCTATGACCTGGCATCTTATGTTTTAACCAATATATGTCCTTAAAGTCTTGCATAGGATAAAATACAAACATGAAATATCAAGCTGTGCATTGTGTTTATACACTGGTTACACAAACCTGTAACACTGCCTGGTTATACTGTATTTGTCATATATATGTTTTATTTATTTAAGGAATCAGAAGGAGGTCTCTATGTGTGTTTGAACTCATTTCTTGGTTTTGGAAGAGAACATGTGGAGAGACATTATCGTAAAACTGGACAGAGTGTGTACATGCACTTAAAACGACATGTGAAAGAGGTAAGAACAGTTACATGTATTTAATCAGCTTGTTTATGGACTTGTTTGTAGACTTCAGACAAGTATAATATATTAACTAGTATATAGTATACTTGTATGCTAGTATATAACTAGTATATAATAACTTAAGTGAAAAATTAAACCTATATTTTTAACTATTCATGTAGCATCTTTACACTAGGATGTCTAGTATTGCAGTACTGCAGTATTGCCAGAATGGCATTTGTTTATTTAAATTATTTATTTATTTATTGTATTTTTGTAGTTAATTTTTTTGGTCTTCATAATAGCTACTTCTAACCTAAAAGCTAAAATGGGCAAAGTCATATTTTAAAATCATTGGTCGATTATAGAGAAAACTTGTGTGTCTAGATGTGCAACAATTGTATGGTAAGTATTTAAGGGTTATTGATGCTTAAACGTACTAGAGGCCAGAGGCCAAACTTTTTTCTTTTTTCTGCCCTGATTTTTAGAAATTTTTGTGGAATTCTGTAATATGGATCAAATATGTTAAAGGAGTTCCAAGTATAGTTAAGTGTGTTAAAATTGTTTTAGTAGCTGAAAGCTTTACCAGATTGAACCAAATATTGTGTGAGCAGATTCTGTGTGGGCCTGCTTATTAGACTGCTAGGACTGTGAGGTCACTTTCTTTTGATTTGACTGTTTTATCATAATGTCAGGTGATCATCTCCCGAACGCTTAACTGTTTAACAGAGGTGGATTTGGAAAGCATCTTAGAAAATTGAAGAAAAAACTCCTAAAAGAGGTCCTAAAAGAGCCTCTTACAACATTAAGGTTACAGATGTGGGCTGCACAAGAACAAATATAAAGAAACAAGCTATTTCAGAGGATTCTGTGTATGGCCTGGATAGTTGTTAAGGACCAATACTCTTTACATTATACATTCTGTTATTTTAAATCCTTTAATGTCAGTTCTGTTTATTGCTTAAGATTTTTTTTAGGATTAGCCTAGGACGTCTGCCTCCATGCATTTACACACTTCAGGAAAAATTGTGCACATTTTTATGGAGGTCTATGATACCTTAAAAGCACTTTTGAATGTTTGAGTCCTGAGGTGCGGCAGTTCTTTTGCACAGATTTAGATTCAGATTCATTTAAAACCAGAGGATGGTTACAGTATGTCTGACTGGTCTCTATGTTATGAGCAGAATGTATATATGTGTATAGGGGTATGTATATATATTTATGTGTATATATGTGTATATATATATAAACACACACACATTTGATATATATATATATATATATATATGTATATATATATATATATATATATGCAAATAGTAATAATACTTTCATGTCTCAAAAGTAATCTGTAATTCTGTAAAAGTCACTTTTTATTAAATAACGTCTTAACAGTTCTGTTGAATATCAGGTGAGTCTACTCGTCTACATTGGCCACATAATGAACTTAATCGTTCAACTGTTGGTTTACTCTTAGTTACTATTAAATCTGAGTGCTGGTACGTGTTGCTTATTTTCATGTCAGGATCTGTTCAGAAACAACTGCCTCCATTCTTGTGTCTGCTGATTTTACTTGGGATCACTTGATACGTGTCGAGATTACTCAACTCAGTGTTTCTCTTTATTACACAATGAAATGATTACTTATTGCTCTGTACAGTGATCATTCCTGTCTGGTAAGCTTTTATCCACACATCATGTGGATTTGATCCAAGTGTGTAACACAAGTCAGTAATATTTAGTGTTGTGTGAATCGACATTCATATTAGTGGTTTCAAAAGCTTTTGTAGCTTTATTAATGCCGTTGTTTCTTGCTGTCAAATACAGAAGGCCACAGGTGCACAGGCCGGGGGTGCCATACCAAGGAGGAGGAATGGAAAAGTATTTTTAGGTAAGTTTGATTTGAAATAAATAAACAAACAGAAATAACCCAAATCACATGTTTTGGTATCTCAAACTCTTTTGAATTAATCTCTTATTTTAATGTTTATTAATCTTGATCATTCCAGGCTAAGGCTAAATTTAGCGAATTTATTTGTATATGCAGTTAGTAACCGTTCTAAATCTAAAGTGCGACGTGCTTGCCCTGGCCTAAACGTCTGTTCTGAAGGGTTGGTTTACATTGGGCGGCTATGCCTGTCAGCTGCCGTGCCCTATCAAATCCACAGGCTGACACACTTTTGCCATTGGAGGGGTGACGTAGGAGGTGAGGGGCCAGTGGTCCCTTTTTCTCATTCATCTAATCAATATAAATGCCTCCTTCTGTTTCGGGGCCATATGTCAGAAAGGATTCCATTTAGTAAACCACCAATGCTTTGCCAGATCTGTCATTTAAACAGCTCTGACTGCTGTATTAAGAATAATATGTCTGCCACTGGCTTGGAGCGCAAACAGATGCGTTGATCTTTTCTTTTAGTCTGTGACATAACCGTGTCATGTGACCACAGATAAAACCTTGTGTGTCAATTCTAATTTAACTGACACATTGCTTTTAAAAAAGACAAGACACCATATCCTATTTCTGTGCTGTTTATTTCAAACTTAAATTTGATAATATTGCAGTAACTTTACTCAATAAATAACTAGTAAATTTTACGTGTATTCATTTGGCAGACACTTATCCATTATTACAAATAAGGAACTTCACAATGATTATCTAACAGGATTTATAGTAGGAAGTATAACTCTACCAAAAGTAAGCCAGAGGAGTAAAGAAACTTGAATAGTGGAATAAATGCATAAAGAAGATGTTTCTTTATAACAGTCAAAAAATTAAGAGTATTTCATTAGGTTTACCTGAAACAACATTCGATTCTTTTACTTTTTATTACTCAGCCATCTCTAGTTTACCCGCAGTGTCATAACTGTCCTGGGTTGCGTTTCTCTAAAGCATTGTAAGCCTATCGTAAGTATATTGCAGTACCAATTAGCATCAATGTATATTGTAGTACCAATTGGCATCACTGTGAACTTAGGCTAACAGTGCTTTTGAGAAACACAGCCCTGGAATGGCATGCAGCGTGATGTATTTGTTTCTGGAAAATTACATGGAAAAATGTGTACATTTGAAATTGGTGGTGGGGTTGGGATTGGGAGTGGTTAAGTGGTTGCATAGAACAATAGTAATCTAGTGAACAATAGTAATCTAATATACTCCAAGTATGCATAGTGAACAATAGTAATCTAATATACTCCAAGTATGTTTTACCCTAGTTTTTTATGTTGGCTAAACGTGATTATTTGTCAAATATCCTTGCAGCTTGTGGTTTAGCAATTAATGTTCTCAAGGCAGTTAAAGAAAATATGTTTTGGCAAGAAAATAAATGACCCAGAGATGAAACATTGATCTTATGTTTCCTCTTAGCACAGCTCTGTCCTGACTTTGTTTCATGAGGTGTTTATGGATTAAGTTTTTAGGGAGGCATATGTTCACAGTATAGTAATCCTGTCAGCTGTGGGTGACAAATAACTCTCTGCTTCCTTCCCTGAAGATTTAGAACTTAACCGTGATTTTAATGGAGATGATTATGAATATGAAGATGAAGCCAAGCTTGTCATATTTCCAGACCACTTTGAGATCCCTTTACCAAATATTGAGGAGTTACCCGCACTGGTTAGTGAGACCGTGTGCTCATGCGTTCGCTATATGTCCTGCATGTCAAAAGCCTGATCTGCCATTTGAGTTTCGGTGCTTGCCTGTTAAACATCACTGAGATGAATTTGTTATCTGTTTATCTGTGATCATATGCTGTATATACACTGTTTATTTCTCTAATTGTGTGCAGTGATGTTATGGTGTGCTGAAGTATTTAACATTTCAGTTATCCGCTGCATTATTATTCTCCATAACATTAAAGATTTTTTATTAGATCAGAATTTATTTAATAATTTTTCGTTTTAAGTGCACTCATCAATCATTGTGGCATGCATATGCAGCATGTTTAAAAAATATTGTTACACATGGTTTGCGAGTGACCAAAATGAAAAAAAATATTCAGTATCTTAAAAAAAAGATCTAAACTTAATTTTTTAATCAGCTTTAAGTGTAAACTTGTACATATGTCTATATGGCAACACAACACATTTATATTCCTCACAATAAGCCACCAAGTCAAAAATATGATAAAAAACACAATGGATCATACAGAAAGACTTCCTCACTATTTAAATGTATTCCATTACAGATAACAGAATACATGCTAAAAAAGTCATTTGTAATGTATTCCTGTAGATTACTCAGGATTAGTAACGTAATCCAAATACTTTGGATTACTACTGCAGTACTAGCAGATTTGTTTTTACTTGTTTTTATTATAAACAGTCAAGTGTAATAAGACAAAATAAACATGCAGTCTTTATTGAGACATTGGTCTGTCAGTACACATGGTGTGTACATTTTAATTAGACACATTGCTTTTATGTTGTAATACTTCAGTTGTTCATAAAACATATAGATACACACAGCAGGTATACTTTTTTGTCTTTGTAAACACTTACAGTTGCATGGTATGCTTATTTACTGTTGCTTCCCTCTGTCTAACCTATCCATCCAGGATACAGATCTGATCAGCTGTATTCTGCGCCACTTTCAAACTTTTCGATATCATGTTAAGTAATGGAACAGCCATGCGATTTTACTAAGATTTATATGTGTCTCTTTTATTTGCAGGTAACAATAGCCTGTGATGCTGTCCTTAATGCTCCATCTCCGTACAAAAAACAGGAGTCTGATTCCTGGGAAGAGGAAATCCAAGTATCTAAACATGCCAGAAGTCTCAGACAGCAGGAGAACGGGGTTCGAATTCCTCCCAGGTTGGTCACATGGGAACATCTTATATGGACTCTAGAGATAGTGTAGGCTTACTCTAGGGAAACCCTTAAATGGGATATGTCTCCCTTCCTTGCCAAGTCGAATAATAACAACACACCCTATTGATGTTTGGTGAAACACGTTTGGGAAACCTTATTATCACACCCAGTGGAATATTTTGAGAAATATGTGGAATAAATGGTATTGGTTACTCTAGCAGTTGACTGATTTCGAGGCAAGATAGCAGATGGTTGTTAAAATGGTTTATTAATTAATTATGTAATAATATAAAATAAAACACACTGAAAGGTTTAATATATTTAATTCTATACTTAAAATTCACACACACACATTTAAAAACGGAAAATGTGCATTGCTTTTACTGTTATAATCTAAAATGGCCACATATTAGCCAATTAGGTTTAGTGTCCGTCTAATAAATTGGTCTATTTCTTTTTTAATGTATATAAAATGACATCATAATCAGAAACTACTTAGTTTAAGAATCAGTTAAAAAATAGTTGACAGTTTATGCCTCATAGATTATAGAGCAGGTAAAAATCCCTCATTATTTTGAAGACCTTCACCTGAACTGAAATATGAGGATTTCCTTTCCTGTGTGTTCATGCCTTTAATATGGTTTATGTCGTATTAGTGGCTGGAAGTGTGCCAAGTGTGAAATGAGAGAGAACCTGTGGCTAAACCTGACGGATGGTTCTGTCCTCTGTGGGAAATGGTTCTTTGATGGAAGTGGAGGTAACGGACATGCCCTTGACCACTACAAAGAAACCAACTTCCCTTTGGCAGTTAAACTCGACACAATCACCCCAGATGGAGCAGGTAAGTGTCCAAGTTTTCTACATATCACATACTTTTTTGAGGAAATATGACTCAAATTTATAACATAATTTGGACAAAACACAAATTTATTGTTTTCTGAATGTTTTGGCTCTTCATTGCTCTACGGCAGATATTTATTCCTTCGATGAAGAAGAAGCAGTACTTGATCCTCACATATCAGAACATTTGTTACACTTTGGAATAGATATGCTGCAAATGCAAAGGGTATGTTTTCTGTTTCCATATCAATGACTGACTAAAACTGTAATGGTATGTACTATAAGTCACTGTACTTGGTAATTATTTGGATCAATTCATAAAATCTGAAGTTTATGTAAGATGTAGTCCTCAGTGTCTTACCTTCCTTTGTTCTTTTTAAATGTCTATGCCTGTCCCTCGCAGACAGAAAATGGGCATCACACAGACAACCACGTACAGCCACGTGTAAGTGACTGGGAAGTAATTCAGGAGGCGGGGCTAAAGCTGAAGCCTGTGTATGGCTCAGGATATACAGGCATCAAAAATCTGAGCAACAGCTGTTACCTGAGCACCACTATGCAAGTTTTGTTCAGTATTCCAGAGTTTCAAAGAGCGTGAGTACCATTAAAGTCCACTAGTACTCTTTTCTTTAAGGTCCTATGAAATCTGAGTTTTTGTGTCTTTTAATCTAAATTTAATCTTAAATAATCTCATCTAAATTCACTTTTAGCAAATATATGCATTTAAAATTTACAGACGGGGTGGTTTTGGGCAAAATATTAATTACTCATACTGTACTGTACAGATTTTTTTTCAAATGAGAATGATAATGCATATTCACTTAGACTGATGTCCCTAAAATCACCTGCAATATGTCTCGTTCAAGCTTCCTGTTAAAATAAAGAATTCATTTCATGAGATCGTAAAATAGTTATGTACTAAAGTACGGATTCACACTATTAGTGTGTGTAGTATCTGACCAATTCTTTACCGAGAGAAACTGATGTGTTAAAATATGCTATGTTGAATTCTTTGTAACATATATATTACAGGTATGTTGGGAATCTACAAAGGATATTTGATTACTCACCCCTCGATCCAACTCAGGACTTCAACACACAGATGTAGGTGTTTTTAAATATTAATGATCTTTGTTATATGTTAAATTATAAATATGGCATTCAACACATTTGTCCTGCCTTTTCTGCTAACATACTTCAGTATTACCAAGTTCTGGGCCCTATTAATTTAAATGATGCACATTGCTAATAATTGTTATTGTATTATTACCTATTGTAATATTATACAATATCATTGTTTGTAATGCATTTCACAATGATTAAATGTCTTATTCATATTGGTGTATATAAGTATATTTTCTTTGCTTTCAAGGGCAAAACTAGGCCATGGACTTCTCTCAGGCCAGTACTCTAAACCTCCAATGAAATCAGAACTCATTGAACAGGTGATGAAAGAAGAATACAAGGTATTTGACTTGGTCTGTCTTGCATGATATTTGGCTCAGTTAGCTTTACATAAATGAGTTTATACCTATAGGATATTTTGCAGTTGCATCCCTTGAATGCTGTTTTATTTTGATTAAAAGAGCTTTGACACCTAGCTGTCACGTAGCCTAGCTTTAACCAGAGACTCAAGAAAACCATAAGTGCATGACTTGTGTGCAAAGCCAAAAAAAAGTAAGCTGTCTACCTTGGGTGCCCTCTGTCCTATAGGCTCTTAAAGTAATGGCACACAGCAAACCAGATTTCCTAATAAACCTTCTGTGGGTTTATTAAATGCAGTGTTACATTTAATTGGTGGTCCTAAACTTGACCTTTAACCTAGATGTGTCATTTTTTTCTCTCTGTAGCAGCAGCAAAGGGGCATTTCACCTAAGATGTTCAAAGCATTGGTCAGTAAGGGACACCCAGAGTTCTCCTCCAGCCGGCAACAAGATGCCCATGAATTCTTCCTGCACTTGATTAACCTTGTGGAGGTATGAATGTGTTCCTCTCTTGTTGATTTGAAAAAGCTTCTGCCATTATTTACTGAAGCATTAGCCTCATGTTGTTCTGAAGCTCTGTGACTTCTAAGAAACACAAACAGAACATTTTTTATCCTGGTGACTGAGTTTAACAACTAACATTTTGTTGTTTTTTACACAAAGCTATTGTATGGCCTTGTGTTCTATTTTGTATACTCTTGTCATGTGTGAGAAACAGAGTAAAATTTATTTCATTATTCAATGATAAACTTCGCCTTCATGAGCTGTTAGATTATTAAGTCAGTAAAACTGATAGTACAGTAATACACACTACAACAATTTTTGCAGACAGTTTTGTGGAAATCGCTAGCAAATGCCCAAAATCGAAGGCATATTTGTGCTTGTTCACTTGAGTGACAATCATGTAGTGTGGATTATCAAGATGTGATCTCAGAGAAGTACAGATGCTAAATATCTGGACCTGTGTGTGACTCAGAGTCCTGCAGTATGAAATGTGTTTTAACTAGAAATTACATCAGTGATAACCTACAGCCAATGAGAGACCAAGAAACAGGGCAAGAGGAAGCTCTCTCTGCAGAACAGAGTCCTTGCTGCCCATGTCTCCCCAAACATTCTGTCCTGGTCCTTTTAAGATAAATTAAACTTTATCTCTATTGATCTGATCCTAATTTTGCCCAACTGCATACTTGAACATATGCTATTTAATAAAAAATCATTTTAGAAAAACAAGGGTTTCTAGGGTTTGGCTGAAATTTCCCCAGACGTGTTTGTAGACTTTGAGTCAGGACAGCGGGCTCTAGTTTCATGAGACATATTTGACTGCACTCTCTACCGCTCTGCTGGCAGACACACTTTGTGGTCTGAAGTGACTTTCTCAAATGAGTTAAAATTAGACAGCCCTATCAGTTACACAGGGCAGATAATGCTTCCTGTTACCCTTCCCTGGTTGGTACGAGTCCAGAAAAAAAGCCATTGCCCTCCCTGACACTTTTTTCCATGACTCAAAAACAAACAACACTAGGTGCCACACTATTAGATGTCTACATGGTTTACATGGTAAAATCAGCATGGAATTAGTCATCTGTAACCCGTTTATTCTGATGTGGCAACATGTTCTGATGTGGCAACATATTCTGATGTGGCAACATGTTCTGATGTGGCAACATATTCTGATGTGGCAACATATTCCACATCATATTCCAAAGGGAACAGCATATTAGGAGGCAAATGTAGGGTGGGACTTCATTTTAGTCATTGGGTATTGATTGATTGTAATAAGTAGCCTCTGTATGACAGGGGGTTGAAAACCGAGAGGGCTTGGTGATGTCAGATGAAAAGGAAAGTAATTTTAGCAGCTGAGCAGATTACTATTTTCACTATTTTCAAAACGGATCAATAACTAATACAGTATGTTAACAGACATTTGCTTTGCCTAATAGTACAATACATGACAAATTTTACTTAAAAAAGTTCTCATGAGACATAAAGATTGTACTCATTAGGGTCAACCTTTAAAACGTTTATATTCACTGTAAATGTTAAGTGCTCAGAAATGTGGGCTGCTTTATTTGTGGCTTCCTTCAGCTGTGCCTTGTGTAAAATAGCATAAGGGCTGTGTTTAAAGTGCGTTTCTGCCTCCTCTGCAAGTTTGTTTTCTGGTGAGTGGTCTCTGATATCTTAGACTTGATAGAAGGGGACTGGTATATTCCTGTATGGCCTCAAAATAGTGAAACTGTTGCAGCATGACCTTGTTGATCTTAATTATAGACTTACTTTTAACTGCTCAAGTAAAGGCCTAAATTTAAATAGAAAGTTCAAAACGTTTATTTTTCTAGAACTATCCATCATATGACTGATTTTGAAGTCTTTTGTTTACATGTTATTGCGTTAAGTGTTATTTTATTTTTATTTGTTATACATATTATTGGTTATCATTTTTTAATGCCACAAATATTTCATAGTTATTTAGTGCTGTTGTTTATAATGTATGAACTGTTTACTACTTTTAATTTACTTTGATGTTTTTTGTCTTTTAGAAACAGATTCAGTTCCCATTCACTGTCATTATATAGAAAAGAAGGTGTACTGTTCCTTTAACAGTTCTAAGTTCTGGAACAGAACTTTATATAGGACTTAACCTTTAGTAATAGACAACACCATTAGAGAGTAAACAGGAAACCTCTGGGGGAGAGAAAGAGGGAATGGGGATGAACCTGGGCCAGAACATGCAACTCTATGAACCCAACAGCTTGTTCCAATGTATTAAATGTGCACTACCCTCTGCACCACAGTTCTAATAGAACAGAACTTCTCATGGATGCTGTTGTGATTTCCAGAGGAACAGTGCTGGCTCAGAGAACCCCAGTGACGTGTTCCGTTTCATAGTGGAGGAGCGCGTGCAGTGCTGTCAGTCACAGAAGGTGCGGTACACACAGAGAGTTGACTATCATATGCAGCTTCCTGCACCCCTTGAGGCCGCCAGCAACAGAGGTAATACCTAATATCACATTTGTTTATCCACAATCTGATCATTAAAAATGGCTTTTGCTGGTGTAACCTAATGGTAACCTCAGGTGATTCAGAAAATTAGTTTAGATGGACAAATAAAAATGTATCCAAAGCAATGCAATCAGTCCAGTATGGTGCTAGATGATGTTTTATTAGGCAATGTTTTTTTCATTTGTACAGAGGAACTAATAGCATATGAGAGTAAGCGAAAAGAAGCAGAGGAGAATATGCGGCCTCTTCCAGCGCCCGTAAGGGCCCGAATCCCTTTCACTGCCTGTCTGCAAGCCTTCACTGAGCCTGAAAATGTTCCAGACTTCTGGAGCTCTGCACTGCAAGCCAAGTCAGCCGGAGTAAAGTAAGCAAGGTTCTGGTCCAAGACCTTTTAAAGGACTTACCACACATACTCTAAAATTTAGAAAAATATATAAAGAATATTTTATTTACATTGAGGCTTGGTAGTTAGACCAAGGATCTCTATTACCAGCGACCGAGCTTTGAAGATATCTAAAGAGCTTATTTTCCATCAGATGTCCTTGTGATCCAGGGTTGTTCAGTAGTTATTTTTAGGTGTTACCCACTAAAAATCTTTCTCAATCCACAGGACCTCTCGTTTTGCGTCTTTTCCCGAGTATATGGTAGTACAGATAAAGAAGTTCACATTTGGAGTGGACTGGGTACCCAAAAAGTTAGGTGTGTGATTTTAAGTGGTCTTCACTTTGTTGTATTTATATTCACTCATTGCTGACCAAAGCATGCAAAATGTTTGATTCCAGCTCCTGCCAGATCATATTTAGTGATGTATGACATTTCTTGTTTATCATCTGGGGCTGTCCATCACAAGTTATCTTGTGCAATACCGACCATAACATGTCATGCATGTTGAGCAATGCATGAAGACTGCTCACCACAGAAGAGTATCGGTTTGCAAGATGTACATTTGTTCAGCACAACCTTTTGCCTAGTCCAGCAGAGGGTACTGTAACACTGTTTTTCTGGCCACTACATGAGAAATTCTGGATCAGAAACAATTTCACTGTGATGAAGCCAAAACTGAAAGGTTGGCAGTGTTGTACAAGAGTAATAATGGCCAGAATCTGTTCTGAGATTTGACCCTTTCTGGAAAAATTAACATTTTGCTTTTTGTCATGCATCATTTGATTCCATTGCTCTTCTCATATCTATGCAGATATTTCTGTGGATGTACCTGATTTTCTGGACTTAAATCGTCTCCGGGCAACAGGGCTGCAGCCAGGAGAAGAGGAACTGCCCGACCTTACGCCTCCCATTGTCATTCCTGAAGATACCAGAGGTGAGAACATGCGTTGTGTGTTTCTTTATCGTAAACAGCTGAATCACATGTAAAGTGTCTTTTCTGGTCAACTTTAGTGAAAATTAATTTTCATTTTGATCTTTGTAATAACATAAAATTCTTACGTCTTTTGAAATTTGGTGGAATGAATGGAATTTCAGCAACCCGTTACGATGTTTGAATATGGCATTATGTAACAAAAGAATGTTTGCACAAACACTTTCATTTACTTTACTTTACTTTTCACTTTCATTCATTAAAATGAATTTTTGTAGTTTTCAAATTATATAACAATGTTTTCTGATCTGATGTCAAACTGATACAATACAAATGTTATTCTGCTTGAACACCTGTGTGCACTGTTTGTTCTAACTAAAGTCTTTCTCTTGCTTTCAGGCAGTTCAACAAACCACTCTTTGGAATGTAAGTGTGCTTTTGATTGTAAACTTCACACAGACTTGACTAGTGTGTTTATACACTAGTGTGTATGTGTGTATTACACTTATTCTGTCTATATATATTTGTTTTTCATGGACCTGCTTTCATGTTCCCCAGCTCCAGAGATAGATGAATCATCTGTGATGCAATTGGCAGAGATGGGCTTCCCTCTGGAAGCTTGTCGGAAGGCAGTGTACTACACTGGAAATATGGGAGCAGAGATGGCCTTTAACTGGATAATAGCACACATGGAAGAGCCAGGTAGGACCTTGTATCTTAAAATATCCGACACAGATTTGAAGAAGGCATCAGCTCTGCCCGAATTTCTTTATGTAAAATAAATATTATTAAAAAATATATATATTTTGTATAAAATAGTGAATTATGTACATTTGCTATGAGCTAATTGCTATGATCTAATTAGTACAACAGAGTGAAATTCCTTATATGTGTATTTTCCCTCCCTCATGGTTAGGATATTGATGAAATATTAATCTATTGACTTTGGAAAGCAGCAATGAAATGTTGGCATTCATTATTAGTTAAAAGCAGCCACAGTTTATGGCCACATAGTCTAGGAACGGAGGGAACAGGGGAACTGTCTGTGCATCTAACATTTTAGCTTCATTTGAAAAAAGGCTGTAGCCATCTTGTTGGAGCTGACGTGTGAGGGAAAGACTAATGTAGCAGAATGCAGTGTCACCTAATTGCATGCTGCCTTAAAAGGAACACCTTTATTGTATACATTTCAGACATTTAACTCAGATGAACTTTCTGTGATTTGCACATTAGCCCTCAATTTGCCCTTTTCTAAAAATCTAGCATAGTTTCATTTTAACAGTATAATCCAAACTACCATAATTCTAAAAACCAGTCGTTATTTTACTTTGAAAAGCTACAGTATGCGTGCTGTTTTCTTAAAAGAACCATATATTTTCCACTGCCTTCTAAGTTGCCATGTAGATAAATAAGCTGCTGAGGTCTGGTGTGCTTTGTGGAGCTCATTATTTGGGTTGCTGCCACAGGGGAATATTTCATGTTTGGAACATGACACTTAGGTGGGCTCTAAAATGAATACATGTGACGCAAACTGTTACGCATGTCCACTGACGTATTTCCAACAGATTCAAGTGAAAATTATTTCTAAAAATTAATTTAACCATTAAGATCTAGGTTGCTTTATAATACTGGGCTATGACAATGTCGTTTTCTTAATTCAAGATGAGTAAATGCAAGTTTGCTTTACATGGGGGTTGTAGTTTTAAGACTCTAGTTAGGCATCTTTGTTTATCATAGTGCTTCTTGCTAGTAAACACAGTCCTCACACTTTGGCATCTTCTGCAAGCAGGGAATTCTCTTCTTACTTTCCTGCCCTAGTTAAGTAGCCACCTGAAGTGACAAACAGACACACACACGCTTACACACAACCATAGTCTCTAGTGGTCTAAACCCCATTAGCTTTACATCCCTTAGACTCATGTGGCTTACGTCTGTTCCACATCTACAACTGGGCCTGTTTCTGTATCATTGCCACCGGCAGTTAATAATATAGTGTGCACTTCATAAACAGTTTTTTAGTTTTAAATAAATTTCTCTGTAGTTTGGAGGTGATATGTGAAGGTTAGTTAAACAAAATCCATAACTAAATCTAAACCTTTATTTTAAATGAATTTCTTTTGAATATTTTTAAATAATTTTGTATTATTTTAATATTTATTAAGTATTCTGAGCTTTTCTGTTTATTGCCTAATTTTATGAAATGGATAATTCCAGTCCTGAATGGTCAATGGCTTCACAATTTATGCCCTCAGTGTGACATGGTGTAATTCATCTACAACTATAATGACAAAACAATAATGCACTCAGGGCCATGTCAATATTGTGAAAATACTAATAGCTGTGCACAACTAATAGAGCCCAGAAATGTGTCTTATTGCTTACACACATTAACATGCTGATATCATACAGTGTTTGTGAATGTGTGCCTGCGCTGCATTTGATCTTAAACATTAAAAGATTAGTTGCAGACTAGGGGTTTTAAGGAACAGATTACATGGCTCGCGTTCATTTAAATTTCCAGTTTATCTGGGTTATCTCAACAGAGCAGTGAGTGTTTGTGTGCGTGTGAGATATTCTCATCCACTCTGCACATTTGGTAAATAAATCCTCGCCCCTGAATGCACTCTCAACTCAATCAGAAGTACTTTTGAATCCACAGTACTGCAAAAGTCTTTAGCTGTCCATCTGCTAACTACTATATATTGACTGTGTTCTTATGTTTAACTAGAGCTGTTAATATAACACAGTAATTTAGTGCCACTAAGTATGAAAAATAATGCAATTAAAAATCATGCCCTTTTAACCGCATGTAAATTCATTAGTAAGGCATAACAGTATCATGAGCAATTCCAGCTTAAAGTACCAAATAAATTGTAAGTGCAACAAAACGGAACAGAATGTCGGGTTCCTGATGACTATTATTATTGTTAAACACACAGAGGTGTGACACAGTGGTTAATAGATATCCATCTTTATGCGCATATAGACTAACATTAGCAAACGTAAAAAATGCAAGAAAGCTTCCTGTGATAATGTTCTGCCTCGGACAGATCCTAAAATGTTTTGCTAAGTTCAAATGGCTTTTGTTCGATGATATGAAGAAAAACAAACGTATATATTGAATTAACCCTAACAATAAAGCAGTGTTTTGCAATGTCTATACATGCATTTTTCTGCCACAATAACGTAATAATGTATTTGAATTGTCTTTAATCAAGGCTTTTTCTAGGAAAATACTGATGTGTGAGATAAATATGATTAATTATTAGTGATATTATGTAATTAATTTGATTACAGCCCTGTTAATAACACTTTGTGTGATTAAAGACACATGTTTTCTCTGTCTCTTGTGATACTTTAGATTTTGCTGAGCCTCTGGCAATTCCCACATACATGGAACCAGACCTGCCCAGCCCCAGCCTTCCTACCACCAGTATTCTAGACAACCAGCCTCCAGAGGAGAGCATCGCCATCCTTACCTCCATGGGCTTCCCCCGACATCACACCATCCAGGCTCTTAAAGCCACAGTGAGTGCCCTGCCCGGTACAATTACCTCTAAGGTTAAATCTACGTGATTCGCTCTGCATCACAATAAAAGATTAAATATAATTTAAAAGGGGTTTGCATGCAAGAATATTGAGTTAATATTCTTGAAGGAATAGATCACAAGCAAATGAAAATTCGCTCAAAAGAAATTCTAGGGCTGCACAGTGTGGTGCAAAATGTGTGGTGAGGTAAAGTGACATGCAGAATAGTATGGTGACCCATACTCAGAATTTATCTTTGCTTTTGAGCCACTCTTGTAATCTAATCCATAGTGACTGGGTATATTAAGATCCTAGAAGGACAAAAAATGGCATATAGTGGCTATAGTAGCATCATAAAAGTATCCTAAATGTGATTCATGACCTGTGCACATTATTGTAGGTCTTCTAAAGTCATACAACAGTTTTGTGTGAGGAACAGACAAAATCGTTGTTATTTAACGCTAATCTGTTTTCTGCTAAAGCTCACTTTTAGACAGATCCAGCCTTTTTTAATCTGGTTGTGAATTATGGTGCTTTTCAGTGCTTTTAATTCTTTTTTGAACATTGGACAGTTGTGGCTACTGTAAAAGACTGCAGGACAATTTAAGATTTTACAAATTTCTACTTTGGTGTTCCACAGACAAAGTAACAGCATATGGATTTTTAAATGACTTATGACATTTTTTTTCCTTAAACTTCTTTAAACATAGAATATAAGATATTTCTTGCAGATCAGATTTCTTGCTACATTTAATTCTGAGGCAGGCAGTTATTTTGGCTCTTGAGTTATTATTGTACTCTCACGTGACTCACATGCAAAACAAGTTCCAACATGTCAGGATCAGTTTTGTCACTGGACTCTCATTGGGTAAGACTGTAAGAATAGAGCAGCCATTCCTTGCAAACTACTTGCCTGATGCCTAATTGCCTAATGCGGTTTTGAAAGTTCCTTCATGTTTATAGTCAAATCTGATTTGTATTGGTTTCTTAGTTTATAAGTTCAATAATCATTGAACTTATAAAAGATCATAATGAGTCTGAACATTATTTAAGCCTGTCTTCAGTTGAAATTTAAGTTGTTCCTGGTTTGTTATTTATGTGGTTGTACATGAATAGGAGATTCCGGATTTTAAAAAGAGTTTTGAATGTTTAAGATATTTAAGATTTTTTTAAATTTGATATTTAAAAAGTTAAAGTATTTAGATATTTAAAAGAAACTTTTTACAAAATGTGCTGGCATGCTAGCAGCCAATAATAGCGTAGGCAAGTGGACATCTTCAACCCTGTGTTTCTCATGTAGCAAAAAAAAGACAAGAACGTCAGGCCATGTTTGCTTTTAGTGAATCACTGCACTATTTCAGATTAGTGCTTATGCCCAAATGAGCCTTTTGGCCACTAAAATGACCTTAGTCAAATTAAGAACTTTCAAATGGTCCAAACAACATTAAAATAGCTCTCGCTTGAGGACATAATTTTCATATTCAAAGTTTTCTTGCCGTTTTTTAATTAAGCTGTTAGTAGCATACAAAATGTGATCTGTGTATTAAAAGCTCATCTACTGAAGTGCCAATGTAGTTTGTCTTGGCCTGAAGACATTGGCAGCTGTTATGATGTCAGATTTTGTCAACCAATCAGATGTCTGCCTCTTGTCTGACTGAATACAGAATAACAATTTGGAACGAGCTCTTGATTGGATATTTACCCACCCGGACTGTGAGGAAGAAAGTGAGGCAATGTCAGACACACCAGACACAGAGCCAAATGATAACAGCTTTTCAAATGCCAACGCCAACAGCGACTCTTTACTGAGCCCAGATCAGGAGGTGTCCAGTCCCCGCGTCAGAGATGGACCCGGGCGTAAGTGCTCATTACATATGCCTTAAACGTGTAAACATACTGAGGATTGTGGTGTCTCTTTACATTGTTGGTTTGTTGCATTGTTTATCTTGTTGTTCTTTCTCAAAATGTAGGTTACGAACTGTTTGCCTTTATCAGTCATATGGGGGCATCAACAATGTCTGGCCATTACGTCTGTCATATGAAAAAAGAGGGGAGGTAAGTTGATTAATGGATCAGTCCATTTATGATTTTTTAAAAACAATTAATTATTGTTTATTGTTTAACAATTAATTATTGTCAAACAATTATTGTATGCACTTTTGGTGAATCTAGTGGAATGTTTTTTCTGCACACACAAGCAGCTTGTGTGTCATTATTAGTGAATAAAATGATACTGGATGATACTAAATGATACTAATCAGGCTTGGATGTTTTTTATTTCCTTCATCATTTTTAATGTCTCTTTTCCTCCGTAGATGGCTGATTTACAATGACCATAAAGTGTGTTTGTCAGAGAGGCCTCCTAAAGACTTGGGCTACATTTACTTTTACCGGCGCTTGTCAAGCTGCTAGATCTGGACCTTCATATCCTTTACGCACAGCCATTACGCCAGAGAGGTGTTGGGGCTCCACTTACACTGCTGGAAACAAGGGAAGAACATCTGTGAGAAGGAGAGAGGACCTCCCAGTCCCTGTCAAGACCCGCACAGCCGCCTATGATACCGGAATGGTCAAGCAGGAAACCGAATGTGTTTCGTCTGTCAGTGTTTTGTTTGTTTGTTTTATGTCTGCATTAATGGTACAGTGGGTTGCGTGCAATTTTAGGTATGCAGATTATTTTCCTAATATATTTACAAATTCTTTGTTGCATTTCTCTTTAAATATTTTGAGCTCCTGTGTCAGTATTTTCAAGACATACTTCTTGCAAATGCTATTACTGCCATTTTAGAAGAATGTACCTTAGTTCTTTTTATTCACTTTTAGAAAGCCAGTTGTTAAAACAGCATTAAAACAGTCTAAAAATCAAAACCATGGCCATGCAGAACAAAGATAAGAACAGGGAGAGACAGGGTTTTTGTCAGGCACTTGTGTTATGACCCTGTAATATATAATCCCTGTTAAGTTTGTTTTATACAGTGCTGTTTGATTTTTGCTGGATATATATTCTAGCATTAGGGATTCTAGCATTAGGGATTCATCTATAAATGTGGCACTATCAGGCTGATTTATGTTTGTACTTTCAGCAGCCAAAGTTTGTCCAGTTTGCAGACCTTTAGGCAGATCTCAATTTTTATTATGACTTGGAACTTGAACTTGGATAAAGTCTAGTCAATAGTTGCTATTACTTAAATTTGTAATATTACTTATATGGGTAATGTCTTTTAAGTTCTATGACAGCTTTAGTTCTAAGTCAGTCTGTGGTAGCTGACCAAATAATGCACCAGTATCACATATTCATGCAACTTTTAAGTGCTATACTTTGACGATACCTTCAGCAGTTTAAAGACTGGGATCAATTTGAAGCCATTTTGGTTTATCTTATTCTCAGTCTCAAAGAATGTAAAACTATTTCTATTCTGTACTCAAGCAATATTTAATAACAAATAGAACAGCATTACATCTCAGATATCAATCTCAGATTTAAGTATTCTTTCTGGTACCGTGTTACCAAACAGGTCCCAAGCTTTATGACATATCTGACAAACTTGGTTCTGCCTTTATCAGTCCCAAAGATTTACTGAACCACAGGGTCATGAATCCTGGACATTTAATTCATCTTGCTGTAAAAATGTCCTGACACAACACTTGACACGTATCCTATGAAGTGTTTTATCTGACGTGAGCCTCAGTTTGAAGGTTAGCATTAAATTCAAGATTAATATTCATAGCTTTGTTACATAGTCTCACTCAGGCTGAGGTTGGGCCTGCTCATCTCAATGTATTTCAACTGGATACTGCACATACTGTAGACTGTACTCTGTCATGTTTCTTTATATTGTGCACTACCCGTGAGCTGGGAATATGAATGTCTGCAAGACCTTTTCCCTTTATCTTTTTGTCTATGTATCTTTCGTTTTTTTAATTTGCTTGCTCATCCAAGGTTGCTTATTGGGTTCTCTCTCTCTTTTTCTCATTTCGGTTTCTCACCTGCTCCTCTCTCTATCACTCTCTCTCTCTCTTTGTCTCTATATTGGGTGTGAAAGTGGATGCTTTTACCTCACCTTTCTCAAACATGCCTTGATATTATCAGTATGTGCACTAAAACTCAAAGGTTAGTCCGTTGACAGTTTGCAATATATTACTGATCTTTAGTAGGTTCTGTTTTTCATGGAACTGAAGGTCAAATGGTACATTTTTATTGTTGATCTTTTGGACAAAAGGTGTGTCAATTCTGTAGCTACTATTTAAACTTGCCCACTTTGTTTGTTATAAGTTTTTTAATGGATTTTCAAATCTGCATATTGTTTAGAACATACAACCATGACAAATGTGGGAATTCTCATTCTAAAATCTGTTCAAACATACTTGTGACTCATAATGTTTGGATTGTTTAATAAAATCCACAATTGTTTAACAGTGCCATTTTTATATTTGGCAACACCTGCATAGAGGCAAATTGGAAACAGGAGAGTTCAACTGTGCAATCTTTGAGTCTTTTGAAAAAACATCCAGCTACAAATGGTGTTTTGATCAATGGCAATAAACAGGCATACACAATTTATTACAATATTTTATTTTAAAAGATATCTTTTGTATATGGATCATCTATATTTTACCATGTTTAAATATTGTGCCAGAATTGGTAAAGCCTTTGGCAAACATCCAAGTTTGCATGTACATTGAAAGACAGTTCTGATTAATGCATAATGTATAACCGACTGAAATACTTGAGTCTAATTCATGATGTGATTTCTAAAGGCTTTAGTAAATCTGGCTATTGCAGGAGCAGTAAATATAAGTAACTATAAAGAATGTCTTGTTTTGATTACCCAATGCATTTCAAAAATGCTTATTTCCATTGTACGGTTAATATGCCATTTGTCAGATCAATATATTTTTTGAAATGCAAAATTTTTGATTACAGTGATTTACAAGTCATAAAAATGAAAGGTATAGATTAAAATAGGCATGTCAAGTTCATGCATATAAATAAATCTACAGCATTCAAAAATAAGTATATTCGGCATGCGATCTTACATCAGGAGTATTTCTGGAGCATGACCATCTAGACAATCACACCTGAGATTGTACAAAGTTCTAGAAAAGGAGGTTTGGCCTCAGGCGTTTATATAGTCTACAGTATCTACCATTCAGCTATATAGCAGGAGTCTGTCCTAACTATCAGTGAGCATATACAGGGCTTTCCAAACTGTTTAGATAAAGAATAGTAAAGTAAATATATAGCAGAGTAATTCAATACATATAGAAATTAATAAATACATAACACTTGATAGTGGGTGTTTGAATGGCTTTGCATGCTCTTTTTGTTGTTTTAAACTAAATTCTTGCACTTTGCCTAAAAAATAATGTAAATGAATGATACCAAAAATCTGTTGGATTAGGGTGACAAAATTAGACATAACAAATGCCTAATAAAATGAAACAAGACTAACTCAGACTACCAGACTTACCAGTTTTAAACATGCGTATATCACATGAAAGCAAAGCAAGTCTTCTGATATTTCTGTTCTAGGTCTGTTTCCAGTTGCATGAAGAAAAGGAAAATCTATAGGTTTTGCATAGCATTTAAATTTAAAATCATTCACTTTTATCCGCATATGCAACATTTAGCACGCGTGTTTACAATAACTAGCAAAAAAGTCATGCAAGCTGGAGGTCAATCATCATAAGCCAAAATGTACAATGACTGACAATGACAGTATTAGGGTATAATACAACTAATTAAATAAAACAAATTAAAAGTGTTTGGCTTCAAATTTGGGCAGTTTTCTTTAAAAAACAGACTTTCTCTTGTGAAATCCCGGCTGATAATTGTGACAAAAGGGGCAGTACATCAGAATTCCCTACATCAAGTGTGCATCATAACAATTCAACGATATGTTCCACAAAAGACCTTGATGGAACAGTTTTCATCCAGTTATATCAAGAGGTCAGAGTATGGCAAGGAATGGCTTTAATCTGCTTTCATAGTGACAACATCTCAATTATTACATGCATGATAAGTAAGGCTTTGTAATCTGGTCAACAAGCTTTAGGAAATAAAGGGGATGATGCAGCGGAGATCAGGTGGGTAGTGTCCAGGGTTAAGTTCACCCAAAAATACTTCTGTCTCTTCTATAATAACCCCACCGTATCAAATAAAAAGTGCTATTGAATTAATACATGAAGTCTATGCAGTACGGTCTAATCAAGTCATTATGGGTTTAGGATGATCTTTGAGGATTGAAGTGATATTTGTCATAAACATGTAGAGTGTTTGCTCATCTGGTTCCAGTTGTGGAATTAAGAGCTTGAGAATTTAAGAGACGACTCCAGTTTTCCTTTCACTTCCACTTGTTACATTGCAGTTCTAGCAGATAGTTTCTCTAAGGCATTCTTGTGCAATCTTCTCCTGGCATTGTGCTCTTTAGGGAAATTATAAACCGAAGTGCAAATCCATTAAAATAGTATCAGTCCAGCACTCGGTTCTCAGGAATGTAAAGGTGCTCTGCGGAAAAAAAACAACATTTTTTTCTGTCTGTACTGTATGTTGCCTTTCTGACTAAGTTCTTGTCGTTAAAGACTTTGGATTTATGCCATGGTTAAAGGGTAAATTTGCTCACAGATCAAGGTTAAAAGCTCTCATGAGTAAATCCAGGTCTCCTATATTGGCAGCCTGGAAAAGCTCAGGCTGGTCCAGCATGGACAGCGCTATCCGCAGGGCAGCCCAGATGTTTCCAGACATGACCTGGTGTGAAAGTTGCCGACTCCTACTTTTCCTCTGTAGACCGAGAGCTGTCAGAAAGTTACTTGCTGCCTCCCTGCAAAACCCAGCCCAAAAAATGTCTTTCACACATGAATGAAAACATACATAAATCAAGGATGATTTTTTTTCTACTTATATTTTTTTAAACCCCAGGTAAAGGGTCATTTTAACCCTGGGTTAAAACACTATGTACTTTCAAAAAGTTATTTTGATAAACCCTGCTTCAGAATAGCCCCAGATTACTCTGGCAAAGGTATACAGTGCAAAAACATTGCGGTGCTCATTTAGCAACAGACAACCAATCATAAACTGCCCAAAGGCTTACCTCATGACATATTAATGAAATGAGTCACACACTTTCAGTTTTAATGTCTGAGCAAAACTGTTAATGTTGAACAGTGACATTAAGCATGGTAACTGGAGAAGAGACTTTAATTTGTGATGTGTTTCAGGAGACCTAAGACAACTAAAGTAACTGACAAGCAATTTTTAAGAAACTAAACCAAGGCTGTGTTCTTGTTGTGAGCAGTATTTGTCCAATCAATGTTAATAACCTCATAAATATGCAAATGAGAATGTTAATCATAGGTTTACAAATGTAATGTGTAAAGACTCTAAATCTGGTTACTCAGGATTAATTGCTAACCCTGGGTAAAATATGAACAGTGTAATTATGAAACAAGATAACTCTGAATTTAGGTTAAGAACAATCCTTGGGTTAGCAATTTTAAATGTGAAAAGCCCTTAAGACATTTAAATTAGCTTCACAAACCTGTGAGCCCCCATGTTAATGCAGCTGATGCCTAGGTTGTATCGCGACCGGATGAAGCCAGGCTGCAGCTCCAAGGCTCTGGTATAGGCCTCCACAGCCTCCTCACTGCGATCTCCATTAGCCAATGTTGCCCCCAGCCGATTCCACAGCAGGTAATCCTATACACACCAAGGGCAAAAAATCCCCTCTGAATCAGCATCACAGATCCACAAAAAAAATTATCGCTCCATACTTTAAAGATTTACACGCAACTATATTTAATACCTTTAAGATATGATCTGTTCTCTCTTGCACAGATATAAAAACATGGATCTGACCTTTACGTATAATGACACCGAATAAAAGAAAGTTATAAGGTTATAATAAGGAAGATCTAAGTTTCTGGTTTTCTAAGCACAGAAGGAGCTCGGTGTCAGAGTTTCACTTTCCCATTGTCATTATCTTTCATTGTATTCAAGCTCTGAGCCCCACAGCAGGCAAGCAGACATTACCAAGTCAAGCAGATAGGGAGGATTTTCGATTCAGTGTAAATGCAGTCTACACAGGGGGACAGAACTTGGCTTAGCAAGCATCAATTGTCGACAAGGTGACCCACAAGGTTCTGGTGTCGGCTAACATGAATGGTAAAGCCCCTCGCCTCAAGTTTCAAATAAACTGTTTTAAAGATTTGGAGATACTTTGTATGCTCCTATGACTCTTTGACACTTTGCTTTGCTCTTCTCTCTTTTTCTCTTTGTCTTTGAGGAGCGTTTCTGTATGATTTAGTAGCAGTGTGTCAGGCGATCACACTGAGAGGGAATTTACCTCAGGTCGCACTGACAGTGCAGCATTAAAGGCTTCCACTGCTTTGTTGAACTCAGAGCTGAGGTTATACAGCACTCCCAACCCTGTCTGTAGGTCTGGGTCGACAGTGTCCGAGTTCTGCCGGGTAGCTTCCAGGTAGAGATCCTTCACCTCAGGCAGCAGGGGGCTGATGCAGTATAAAAGACAGAGAAAGGAAGAGAGCTTACAGACTCGCAAGAGGCATTGCCCTTGAGGCATGTCCCCACCAGCATTATCATCAAAACTTGTGATTTACTGGCTAAGAAAAAGAGATAATGGCTCTCCAGAGAGAATAGCAAGTTATTGGTGCCCATAACACTCTCTTTAGGACTCGAAGAACAAGTATATATTACTCATGTTCCTGTTCTGGCTTAAGCTGATAGCTGTGTTTTGGAAAATGGTAGAGTGATCCTAGCTGGGGCAAGCTGGTCATTAAAAACATTTTTTGCTTAAAAAAGAAAACTTTTAAAATTGTTTTGTTTAATTTAAATATCAACTTTGTCTCAGATGATTCTTCTTGCTAACGTTAAGACTTTGACGATCTAAAATCAACATCAATAGGATAACTTAGATAAATGATCCTTAATATTGCATTTATATATATAATTTTTATTATTAAAGGGGATAGTTCACCCCAAAAATGTTTTCTATCAATTACTCTAACTTAGCATAGATTTCCCAAGCAGTGGCACATTATGCATTCTGTGGAACCATACCAGCCAATAGAAGAAGAGTGGGAGAGCCTTCGTGACCCGGGTGAGCCTTGCAGGTGTGTGCGGCTCTTCAGAAGATGCTTGTATTTGGGGTTGTGCCTTATCCAGCCCAGCAACGCCTCACACGCCTCCTGTCTCATGCCTGTGTTGGTCAGGCTTACTGCCAGGGCCATGAGGGCCTGTAGGTTGTTAGGGTGGAGTTCCAGACACCTGCATACACACAACAGGGAAGCATCTAAAAAACCGCTCCTTTTGATGGACACTAATTAACTCACTGTCATCATAATGAGAGGCAGATGCTTCCTGATTAGTGCTGGTTTAATTCATGGGGGAATACTTGAGTGTCATCTTATGTTTCTGCACTGAGGCCATGTAAACATGTTTCTTGAAACTAAAATAAACAACACCCTCCGTTTTATGACATAAAGTTATGTTCTTTGTTTTACAAGTGCAAGGAAAACTCTGAAATGGTGACGTCTGGTTATTGCTCATTACAACACATTGGGTGTAGCAAGAAATACACATCGAAATGTAACAATACAACCTTTTAATGGGTTTTATGACAGTCAGTAAAAAATGTTTTCTGGTCAAGTAAAAATATATATTTTTGAGTAAGTACTAAGTTACTGTATAAATATTGTGACATACTACAATTTATTCAAAATATAAGTCACATAATATAAATTATAAAACGGTTAGTTCCATTCCTCAATTCTGATTGGTCAGCAGCTGTGTTTTATTCACGATAAAGCACGGCTACAACCGCTTTACTCAACGGTTCTGTGTATCATTAAGCCCCCACACTTAGAAGCACTCTGTTGCCGTTAGGGACTACTTTTTACAGCGGAAGGCAGATGATGATTTTACTTGATGAAAACATTATAATATAACATAATAAATATGATTTTAATATTTTTATTATGTGGTAACCGTTTTATAAAAGCAATAAGGTACTTGAGGCCGTGCTGTATCGATACAGCACGGCCTCTCGTACCTTATTGCTTAAGTAAATCAGTGACTGATTTTTTGGAATGGCTTTTAAAGCATTAAATAGAACACAACTAAAAACAGTCAATAGTGCAGAACTTGAGACTTTGCACATTCTTGATGTGCCATCAACTAATGATTATTTCAGAGTGATTAGTCACATGACATTTTCGGCTCAGATGGTTGGCTCAAATTCTTTAATACTTAGAATTCAAATGGAAAAAACAAATGGACAGATTGCGTACTTCCAGAAGTCTGTTGTAGCCGAGTAACTGCCATTGAGAGGAATGAAATTGCTAACTGTTTTCTCCTGGTATCATTGACCTCCTGAACCCTAACATGCCATGATTTGGAAAATAATTATAATCTTGCATACTGCAGAGGACTTACAGCATGTGAACTGAAACACAGAGACTGTATTGACCGACCAAAAATGACACGCCTTTTTAGATTTACATATTAAAAATGATTTTGGGTAATATCAGAAAGGTAGATAATATAAAACCCCTTTTAATTAATAATAATGATGATGATGCATGGTTCAAATATACAGCCTTGAGTGTCACCAGTGATTAACACACATAGATTGGAGTTTTCACCCCCCAGTCAGAGGAACATTGTGTGAGATTATAGCTGGCTGTTCTATCCAAAATGAATGTAATCTCCCAAAGGCCTCTGTGCTTATAAAATGCAATTTTAATTGGATCACCGGGTTATTACAGCAGCTCTTTATCACAAGCAGGAGAGGGCACAGCAGAGCGCTTTGTCTCATTTGGTGTCACAGATAACCACATGGAGGTGTGTCTCATTCAAGGCCTGTGTGACATTCTTCTAGTTGAACTTCCTCTCTGCATCACACTCAAGAAAACATGAAAAGGTTGTGTTGTCATTACCTATTACACCATTTCAGTTCTGGATTAACTTTAAGATTACTTTAATCTTGAGTTTATTTTAGCCTAGTTACTCACTCAGTCAGTAATCATCAATTACAATCATCAATGATAAGTACTAGTGCAAACCAAATCCATCAGCATTCTAACTCTGCTTTGGCTGTATTATTTGGCCATATACTCTCAGTCCAATTCAAAATTTGATGACTCCAACATTTTATGAGTCAGTCAGCTGTTTCCAAAACATTAACACCTGATTGATGTAAAGATGCTTCCTTACCTCTGGAGGGAGACAATTGCTGCTTGCTCGTTCTCATTCTCTGCTTGAGTGGTTCCCAGCACCAGCCAAGCCTGCAAAGAAAATAGATTTTGAACAATAAGCTTTGGCGTCATCACCTTGACTATGGTGAGGAGGTTCCATTGTGCAGGAGCTCCAGTGCCATAACCTGGGATAAATGACTCGTTCTTGATGTGCCTGAGGCATACAATACAATGTTTGTAAGGAACTGACTGGATTTGTGTTGTCACTTATTGGGATTTGCTGCTGTTGATGAAACCGATTTGGACATACTATACTGTATATTTCTAGAAAATACATGTAGCCATTATTCTAGTTCTTAACTAAGGTTTAAGATGCTGGTAATAAGTAAAATTGAAGTGACAGAAATATTGCTGTGATTTCCTTAATGAAGCATTTGTGGGGATATGACCGCTGAGTAAAACTAATTATTAGGAAATAAGCTTATTAACTGCATGTAAGAGGAAACAGCTTTTTAAAACCCTCCCGTGACAAGCCTACAGTTAATAGATTATGTTAACATGGTTGGCTGTGTCTGCGCTTGGCACAGTATAGTGAATATGGCCTACTTAAACAGGCAAATCTCCCTGATACAGCACTTGTTTTTAAATATTTGCTAACATTCAGCTTGATGACACAATAATTTAGATGTGATGTAATGCAAGTTATAATCCTCTTTGGGATGTAAGTGAACTATTACATCATTAATTTGTCAGGAAAAATGAAACTTACTCAGTTTTAATGGTTTATCATTAGTCACTGTTGAAAAATTACTGATAATTTGTGAGAACATAGAGCCCCCACCCGCCGGCTAAGCTAATCATGCTAGCATCTGTAAAATGTTCAGTGTTGTTTAGAACTCAACTACCACTTATCACTGTAGGAATGGTATGAAGGTTGTCAAAGGACTTTGATTGGCAAAACACATAGCTTGCTGTTTTCAAGCTGTGCAGATGTTGATTTGATGAAACTGCCTGAAAACTCGCACTTGTTTTCTAAACCAACCCGCTCACCTCTGAATCCTGAGGGTCCTGCAAAACCGCCGCCTCCAGAAGTAGTACAGCGTTAGGCAGGTCCCCGTCTCTGGACTTCCTTAATCCCTCTTCAAATGCATTAGGCCAGTCTTTAAAAGGGTTATCTGTGTGAAAATAGTACCCCTACGGCAGAAATAAAGATAATAATTTAATAATGCCAATTATTAAATAATAACAAATATATGTGATTTATATTTATTTAGTGTAAGCTCTAAGAAAATGTCAAAAAAATAAAACAAGATAAAAAATTATTTAAACCTTAAAATGAATGGGAAGTTTAAAAAAGATGTTTAAAATTCTCAAACATAATTGTTAAAACTAAAACTTGATAATAAATTCTGCTCTCATCAAACAAGCAATATGATAATTGTTTATTATGTTGTAATAAACAAGTAATTTTTCTAGTACTTAAAACAATGCAAAACCGAAGTGGTCTCAGACTGTAAACCATTGTGCATGCAGCCTTATATTAAAAAACATAAGGCTTTACAAGGCATTTTTTCCTGTACCTTTTCAAAAGGGGACACATTGGAAGGAATCTGTGGTTGCTCATTCTCTGTTAGCCAGTTCCTGCGAGCAAGTTCTTCCCACTCCGCCTGCATCTTATCCCAAAACTCTGTGTCTGACTATGAGAGAGAGAGGCAGGGCAAAGTAAAGTAAAAAGATAGAGACTATAGCTACAGTTAACGTAGCTTATAGACGATAACATTTAGGAAAAAAATCTAAACCCAAAACATCAAGTTCTGGGTAAACTTTAGTCTTTAGTTGATTCTCTGCAGGTGTGGAGCACTTACGAATGTCTCAAATCTGTATCAACATTCCTCTGAACTCCCTGTGCTCAGCAATCTGACTAATGAATCATTGCGCATGAATATTGATGGCAAGAGGAGACACACAGCCATGCTAGCTAGTCAATCAACCAACTCACAGCCATCTAGGCCATTTGAAAATCTCATTTAAGGCTTTGATTAATCAAAAATGTTCCTCTCTCAAACTATTAGGTAGTGAACCGAGTACACTGAAACACTTGAAATTAATGCTGAAGTACAAGATAGTTTAAATGATTTTGAAAGAAAATGCATAGGAGAAATTAAAATATAAACATATGACACAATTATTAAAATACATTGTAAGTAAGGAGCATGTAGATCGTATAGCTAAAACAATCTGGAGTTTGGTCTAAGACATTTGTAAGATTTTTGGGTCTCAAAAATCTTAAACGCAGGTGACTTTCAACTCACTCTTAACTGAATAGCTTTCTAATTTCGTGTCTCAAATACCTGTTACTAAGGTTTAGACAAAACCTTACACTTCTTTGTCACATGTGATACGAGCAGAATTGACAGAAACATCACTATTATATGTGAAGTTACTGTTACCAATCAATACAGGCCACAAGTCTCTCTAAACCTTCATTATGCTCCACATTCACTTGAAAAGCACTTCTGTAAGACAGCCATATACTCATCAAAAGCCTTTATATCTTGAATCCCTTATAGATTATGATTATGATGAGGGTTTTCAAAGAATGTTGTGCAACAGAAAGTTGATGAGATGATATTTTGTTCAATGACACATCTCTGTTTGAGGAGATAAATACCTTTCCATGCTTTACGATGGGCAACAGCTTCACTAAGCAGCCAATTACAGTAATTGGTACCCCCCTCCTCCAATTCAGCACAAAGCGAAAAGGTTAAAGTTGAAGACTCATTATTTTTCAACCAGAGAAAGACTGTCTGACTGAACTTTTTAAATGGTCAGAGGATTTAGGTTAAGGACATTGTTCACAGCACACATCTTCACTGAAGAATTTAAGACACTTTTCTGAATTTGTTTCTGTGTCTCCTCAGTAACATTAGCATTTCCATTAGCAGCAGGGTGTGGCTATGGGTGAGTGAGAGGGGGCAAAGCCACCCAAATTTCTGCCTATTTAATAAAAATCAGTAAGAGTTTTCAGCTCTTACACATACATTTTTAAAAATTATTGGTCTTTTAATTTAAATGAGTGTGGGCAGTCTGTGCAGTAGTTTTCAAAGCTACTAATGCCTTTGGTTCAAAACTACGGGTAAGAAGTGTACCATACTACAAGCAGGGACACAGATGGCTGCTGCCTCCATTTGAGAGCTGACATCTGTAGAGCCCAATTTATTACAATGACCTGACCTGAAAAACTTTCAGTTGATGTTTTTCATCTTTTCATACTTTCTAGCCAAATCTTGCTAGCTAGATGTTTAAGTATACATACAGGCTACCTGTCTGTTTACGGTACAACTGCATTCTGCTAGGTAAGATGTTCGTTATCACAACATTTGGAAAACGTATCTCAGTGCATTAACTACGTGTATCTCAGTATCTCAGTGCATAAACTACGTGTATCTCAGTATCTCAGTGCATTGACTAAGTGTATTTTGTTATAATGTATTATTTTTATTAGGGCATGTTTTACATTAAAATGGTATCATAGTTTTTCAAAATATAATTCAAATGTTATTTTCCTTACTTAGCTGCCTACTCCATAAGAGGGAATCCTAAGAATGCCACTGTGGTCATGCAATTCCTAAAGCACTGCATGTAATAATACAGTGTGACTGAAATATATGGCAGAAACACTGAAAAAGAACAAAAATCTTTGGTGAGAATAATGAGAGCTATACTGCAGTAAGACATGCCCTGAGGCTGGACAGACACGGTATTTCTGACCCCATGACACTATCTGTCATTCGAGACAGGCATCTTTCCTTTAGAGTTCCTTTACATTAACTGTATAGCTATTCCCTTGGGACAGTGTGAGATAGGGCTCCATATGTGCAATAAAGTCTGAAACATTGCCTGGAACTCAGTGGACCATGGCAGGGGCCTTAACAGGAACATTGAAGGGGGTCTGTGCCCTTTGTTCTCGTTTTCAACCAGGAGACGCATAATCAAAGCCATCCTGTTCCACTGGACTTTTCTAATTGGTTGCCGTTTCTGAAACAAATGTCCTTGGTTCACAGGTCTGGGCCTTGTATTTCTATATGGACAGTACGCAAAGCCTAAAGTTCTCTGTAAGTCCATATGTGTTGCTAGACCGTAATTAGGGCTTTAAATGTTGTATCTCTTCCATAGGGCGGCAATGTTCAACTGCTCCACATAGCTGTCAATAACTCACTGTCTATTTGTCTGTCTATCTCACATCCGAACACTCGCATCCAAAATATGTCACCATTACTGACAGAGTAGATGCATATCAGCTGTCAGATAGATGTAATTTCAATTGTCAGAGTTGTCTGCAGTATAAGATTCAAACTCACAACCTCTCATACACAAATCCTAGAATAATTCCAGCTTTTAGTATAACATCAATATTGTATACCTGAATATCACATCTTTACCTTACCTTTGCTAAAATTTAATAAGCCAGTATAGTATAAGATTTAGTAAGCTATATGTAACAGTGTCTGTTGAAATCATTTGACCTACTAATTTATTATTGACACAATACACAAAACTTTGTTTTAATGAGCATGAAAGAGTGCTAATCAGGATTATGGATCAATGCACAGCATTTGGAGTTTGACAGCTAGGTGTGAATACTCATGGAAACCTATTGATGTTTATAAACTAATGAGTTCACATGTCCATCTATTTAGTATTTAGTAGGCATGTGGACAAGTTAGATAGGATTCACTTGCTGTCCATAATAATAGAGAACTTTGGAGAGAAAAGGTGAAGTTGGGGTTGTGGAAGGATGCAGAAACAATATTAGAACAAAACTATAACAGACTTTCTTTATAATATGGGAGCATATAAATATATTCACCTCATAATTATTAAACTAAAAGAGATCTGGGGTCAATTCACGTTCTGAATTATAGAAGATTTACATGACATCTATAAAGCTTAAATGATGTCATAAAGAGTAAACTTCTGAGTTTTTAGATCAATCACAGAAACCTTAAAACAATTTGAAAGATTCAGTCATCTGGAGTAACTATTGTAAGAGCTAGTCCATTTAGTAATTCAGAAATATTTACTAATTAATGTCCATCATTGTTACTTTATTCCTGCAATGGAATATTTGCAGGACAAAAATGCAGATCACATTGTATCATGTATTGTTAATGTAGTATTGTTTCAGTAGCTTCAGTAGCTTGGCTTGTTAAGCTTATAAAAAATAATTTGAGAAGCTGTCAAGTTCTGCTGATAAACAAATGTCTGTCATTTTGTATCATCGGATTGCTACATGTAAGAATATCTAAATATTAAAAAAAAAAACATTTCGAGAGGTGCCTAGACTTACAATATTGCAAATCTAAAGCGTATATGTCCGATCATATTGTTATCACTGTGTGTAATAAATGATCCAAAAATTATTCTTAAAACGGTCATTTAAGAAGTCTCAATAGGCTAAGATTCCTTCCAGAAACACGGCATTCAACTTTGAAATCCATTGTGATTTATGACAATTCACATGAGAAAACAGACTCTCTGTGACAGTAGACCTAAGCTCATCTAAAGCCCTATATTTAACCCAACTTTGTGCTGTCTTTGCCCTGACTACCACAGAGTAAAGCTTATAGTCTGTTTTCACCTCTTGCTGTCTCTGTCTGTTTCTAAATAGCACATCATAATTTCAGTTGCATTCTGTTTCCTACATCTCAACGTGATCCTCCCCTAAGACTGCAGGGCGTAAATGCATTTTCCATTTTGCATCTTCATCCACCGTTCAGAGGGACTAGCAATTTTTCATTTCAATTCATTTATGAGCTCCAAGGTATTTCTTCATTCTGGACATCAGCAAAGAAAATGATTGGGAACTAGCTGGAAAACCACTGTCCCAGACAGTAGCTTTCTGGACAATTGAGGTCCCTGTTCAGCTAATAATCAGATTAAATATATGCAGGTTTTTCCAGGGGGGGTTGGAGGCAGAAGAGCAGCTCTCAGCATGAAGGCCAGAGTTCCCGTAATGATTGAAACCCAGGCATGATATTATCGATCAATCCTCCATTTGTTTCTATTGAAGTACTGAGAATCACTACTTAATCTATTCCACCCCCTCTCCACCCTTCTTCCAAACTGGACATCATCTCAGATATATAACTGTACTTGGGATTTGCATAACTGATCGCTGGTTTTAATTATTAACTCATTTAATACCCCAAAATGTAATATTTAGCTGTGTCCCACATTTTGTATGCAACCCTATTACAATCCTAACCCTATTACAAAAAATGTTACATTCCTTAAAACTATGACACACAAGCAATAATATTATTTGGTTCCTTTATACAGTGTGGTTGAAATCTATCTATCTATCTGTCTAGATATTTTTTTTAGAATAAATTATATTTTATAAGATAACTATATGAAAAAGAACTATATATGTGTCTCAAATTTTGATACCTTGGGTTGCAAAGATTGCTCATAAAATATTTAGTTTGACCTCCTGCAGTTGACAAACATTTTCAAGGTTAAACTATTCTTGAAAAAGACCTCTTTTAGGTTTTCTTGTCTGGAAATGGCTTCTCTCACTTTTATATGTCCTTCTTTACCTCCTCTATTATTCATCTGTTCTTACACATCCCCATGTTTCTTGCCCCTACAACACTTGTAATACAATAGCTGGCTTCTTACTAGTGCAACACCAGACACCCATCAGAACAACACCAAGTATTAAGCAATAAGCACTCTTAACATGGCATTAAACACTCCTATTGTGGTAAAATACAAGGCCTGTTTAGCAGATTTTGATCATCTGTTTGTGTATTGTGACATTTTTAAAACCAGAATTTTGTATTTTCCCCTTAAATGACTGCCTAAAATATTCATAAATATTTAGCTGATATATAAAAAAAAGATTTTTGGTTGAATGACAGAGATTGTGTCCAGATGTTTTTTTCCCATGAGTGACAGGCCTTAGTAATTTTTTCCAAAGCATCAACGATTGTGATCACTGAAGCAGAGGAAGTGATGTTGGATGGCAGGGTCTCCAGGTGAATTAGCCTGTATCTGGTTTCTGTAAGCACAATACCCTCTCCTCTACCACTTGATGCTGCATGACAGGCCTATTTTCTCCAATCATTGAGCAATGGAAAATTATTTTATGGTTCAAATTATTCCATGAGCAACACTGGTGACATAATCAATCAATTATGCCGCAGATCTAATAAGAGTCACATGGTACTCAGTACAGCAGAAGGCTTCTGCTGAACCCTGCCAGTTCCAAACAGGTGAGATTGTATAAAAAAGTAATTAAGCATAAGGTTAAAGCTACTTAAGTGCAAATTTCTTTGTTCAAATAATTTTTAAATTTTTTTTTTTGCTTTTCAAGTTTAATGTACACAGACTATAAGTAAGCCACTTGAAGGTTACATGTAAACTATGGTTCTATGGAACAATCCCAGCACTGTAATCTCCTACATACCTTGAAAGAAGTCCCCATTATAGGTTTTTTAATCCAATTTATTTTTTACGTACATGAGGAGTCATGCTCCAAAATTTCGGGGCGTGTAACATTTGCAGATAATAGTAGATATTATAACAGATATTTGCAGCTTCGGTTGTGGTGATGAGTCTTTTCTTACCTCCACTGCTGCTTTGGCTCTCTCAAACTCCTCCTCCAGAGATTGGTTTCTGGACAGGAGTGTGCTACCCCACCTTTGGTCTTTGCTCAAACGGCCCTGTCAGACACACGTACACAGAGCAGGAGTCAGAGAAAACATGGTCAGCCGTCTTTCTGACAAGAGAGGCAAGGCAAGAGGCAAGAAGAAATGCCGGCATTAGCAACACAGGGTGTTTCTCTCTCCCTCTCTTTATTGTCTGTCTTTCTCTCATTTGAGGTGATGATGTCCACACCTAACGTTCTCACACACCCATAATGCCTCTGGACTGACTTGTCATAAGCAGCGAGTTACCTTCACATATTTTTCTGTGTATGCAAATCTGAAAATAGCATGGCAGGAGACTTTTGCTCAGCACGAATTGTCAAATATGCACCACGTTTCAGCAATATACAATACAACCGAAGACATGCTGCACATGCGGCAAAGCCATTCATTTTGATTGCGTTGCTTTATGTGTATACCACCCACCAACAGAAATCAAGCTTAATGCAACAAAACAGAGCAGTACGATCTCAAGGGTTTTTTCCACAGAGTTCTCCTCAGAGTTATAAATGCATCATAAGGTTTTATTTGTACAGTGTGGCATTTGGGCTGAGCAGAAATAGTCTGCTTAGCTGATGGGTTAAATGGGTATTAAAGCAAATACTATAAAATATATATTTAGTTAGCTATGTTTTTGCATGTTCAGGGATAATGATGGCATGGTTTAGTGCTTCTGAAACGTTAAAGTTGCGTGTCATTTTAATGAATAATGTTATCATAGAGTTACCCTTTAAAAATCACCCTCAGCCTGTAGCTTTGTATCTTGTTCTTAGGTCGCTCTAAATGTCAAGTGCTGTGCTATCAATGAAAAACTTCCATTCCTCGCAATTCAATTCTCAGCATAACAAAGCCTTCCAGGCAGACTGAATCAAAGGAAGACGATGAAGTATTTTCCACCAGCCTCATTGGATATTAATCAATTACCAAGTTAAATGAATTTCATACAGGAGGCCATAATGGAGGCCTCAAAAAGGACAATTGGTCTTGTTTCATTGTGCTAATGCAGCCCTGTATAATTACATTTAATATGTCTAGTCAAACTTTGTGCCAGTGCAAAAATTACTTGTAACATTACATATTCTATTTCAAAAGCCTTTTATGGTGGAAAGACAGTCTGAACCTTAACTTTAGAATCTTGCAGCTCAAGTGTGTAATGATTGCTCCCTCATGACTAGTCTTAACATATATAGGGGAGATGAGATATTTGAGATGGATCCAATAAATGTTCTGTTCTTTATAAACAAGCTTTAGCAAATAGATGCATACAATACATCGTTTGATTTTTCTGCAACTACAGGCACTTTTATGTCCCAGAGGTTGATTTTTATTAAAACTACGAGATTTATAGATTTTATTATTGTATCCTTGTCTCAGACTCAGACTTTTAATCTTAAATTCTGAAAAATCACAACAGTACATCATAAATTAAATTATGCTTCTCCCACAATGGTGAAGTCATTTCCACTACATCCAACAATTTTGCCCCAATTATGCTTGTGTGATGCGTATTTGTGAAACTTTATCAACCAAAGAATATATTAAATTGTATTTATGGTACATAACATTTTATTTAGCTTTAGCAAGCAAAGCACTCTAATATTTAAGATTTATTTTAAAATAAGAAATAGTAGTATCAGAAAAAGAGACAAAAATGAAAGGATTTTCCTGTGATGAATGTACAGTATAGCCACTGTTGGACATTATAAGGAGACAAATTAAATAAACTAGTAAGAGTTTGAAAAAAGTGTGTTGATGTTAACAATAAATTGAAATGTTAATTTCTAATTGTGCTAAAATTGCCTATACTTGCTACAATCAGATACATGTTCCAAATACAATACATTGTTTATAAATGCTTGACTTTCAATAACTGTCAGTGAGGATTCAGAAATCCAGAGGACCATTACTGCAAAAGGAGATGCCCACTGATAAAGACCTTACATCTGATGTTATCTCATTTATATTATTTGAAATAGCATTCTTGGGCAATATTTCACAAGAAACCTGTGTTTAATGAATAATTAATCTAATCATGACAGATAGCAAAACAACAGACCTGCATGCTTCACTGATGGGAGTGTATAACATTTGTACCCTGCAGCACCACGATACAGAACATTTGAAAATCCTTGCAAAACTGTGACCCGCTGTGAGAAAGGCACTGCAGTTTATTAGCTGGAAAAATGGAGCTCAATTATTGCCAAAATGTTTTTCTTTTTTGTATCAAATTTGATGGTGATGCTGTTGCCATGGTGCAAATGCACAGATCATTCATACAAAGAGTGCACAGAAAAGCTTACATGTCTTCCACTAAAAAATTGCCTGTTGAGCTGAAAATAAAGAATTCTAGATGTTAGCACACAGTGTACGGTGATGTACTGAGCACAAGATGTTTACAGACAAACCATTCACAGATCAAGTGAATGGACTTACAGCGACATGTTTGAAAACGCTACAGAGAGCGGGACACATGGGAAATAACATGTGAAGTCACTGACACATGTGTGGAGATGCTATCGTGGTGATGCTTGAAGGTTGCTCAGAATTGCACTTACTTGAGTAACTTGTGCTGCCTCTGCCTCTACTTTATTATTTACCTCCAGGGAGTTCCTAGGGGCTGTGGGGTCTAGCTGTGTCTTGCAATCCATAGACCTGTGTATGTGTCATAACAAATAAAGGTTCACAAAAGGTCTTTGCATGTAGAGTCTATAGCCTATGTCTGGCATTGGGTATAGGCAAGCGGCCGCTTACCACACAAATTCCCCAGAATTTTTTGATGACCGTCTTCGCTCAAGTTTCCACTTTCTGCTTCCATTTCGCTCTGGATGTGGGTTGAGCTCTTCCCATTTCTCCAACGAAGATGGAACTGCTACTGCAAGCAAAATGAGGCCATGCTGCTTGACAAAAATATATTATCGTACCACAACCAAAGTAAACTGCAAACACAACCTAAGAGGCAGAGGCATTTGCAATAGCACATATAAACATTAAAAAGCAAAGCCTAAAGCTCACACTTATCCAACTGTAATCTAATTATACGCAAGCCTATGATGTACTTCTCAGTTTAAAAAAATGAATTAGTGTCAAATACAGAAATGTCCATTCTTTTTTCATCTGTAATCATCTGCTGTGATTTCATAGACCCGTGAAAGGGCTTCTGGGCATAACTGCCCTTTTCTTTAGCTGACTATGCAGCACTTCGTACCTAAATCCAGAGAAACGTTTTCAGGTATGCGGGAACAGGGTATGGACTGGTCAACGTCCACCTGAATCAGCTCGGTTTCATCAGGTTTCTTCTTGTACGGTGTGCCCTTGGAAGAAAGAGGGCTCTTCCTGTCTTTGCTGTGTCTTCTCTCGCCAGGCTCACTCAGATCCAGCAGGTCCAAAGAGGTGGACAGTACTGGACACACAAGAAATGAAATGACAAGTTAGAGGTTTGGAAGGAAAAAAATGGTTTCCTTATTTGCCTTCCTGCTTCAAAAAGAAAATGACATTTCACAGAGTGTCTATGTGGCACTGTGAATAAATTGTGAACTAACAAGTTTTTGCCCAGTTCCAATTTAGTACATCAACCAAAGGCACAGAGTCTAGAGTAAAGAAAAACAGAAAATAACACATCTTAGTTTAGTTATTGCTCTTGGCACTTCTCTACCTGAGTGGCCACAGCAATAAAAGACAGCAGGCAGTTTCGACAGCCGAGGGGGTCAGCTTCAAATAATCTTTGTTGTTGCATGCTCTTTTTTTCAAGAGAACAAACACAATACATTATATGTTCAGCTACAGAGTGTGACATTTTCAGAAGAATGTATTTATGATGAAATATGTACAATGTCTTACTATGTAAAACTTGTAATGTACACTACATTTGTGACTTTAGAAGGTTAACATTAAGCAACATTTTCTCATGAGGGCTGTGACCCTATACAACATGCACAAGTCATCACTTTGTGTCATCACAAGTCAATCACTTTGTGTTCATCTACAGTCTTGCAGAACAGAGGTCTTCATTACCAGGCATTAGATAAATAGGAATGCAGGTCAGTACTGTGTATATATGCCATCTGGAGGGAGGAGACCATGATCCAGGCCTTGAGGGCCTGACAGCACACCATCTGAAATCTGGTTTAAACATCACCACTGTATCCAGGTTAACACATTTATCTCTGCCAACCACGACAGCATTTGTTTCACAGGTCCTGAACTATAAAAACATGGCAACATTTAACATCCACTATAGCCTTTGAATGCTATACTCCTCATAATTCAAACCAAGCTAGATGGTTTGCAAACTGTGGTCTGTGGGCCTCTGATAGTCCTAAAAGGTTTTCAGCTGGTCTGCAAGTACATCATTTCAGATCCAGAATTTTTGTTTTACTGTCAAAGTAGCAGCAGAGGTCTAGATATAACTTCATGGTTTGTACTCATAAACTCATAAATAAAGAGCTGAGATTCAGCGTGTTTTAATGTGCTGATCACGTTTTGAATCTCATAATCCATCTATAGAAGAAATAGTGCAGGTGGCCTAACACCTTGATAACACAATAGTCTGTAGACTTCACCAAAGAAAAGTGATTGTGATTTTGTATCGCAAAAAATCTCATTTCAAAGAGCTCACTCAGAGGAATCAGCCAGAGAGTAATAATTGAATACAGAGGGGCTAATTTTTAAAGATTACAGCAGATCATGTTAAAGACCTGAATTTAAATTTCTATAATCAGCTCTATTCCTGTTACAGACAGACACTGCTTGAAAAAGCCTGGTGTTCTGTTAATCATCAAAAGCAGTTTTAGATTTTCATTTAAATATGTTTGATTTCTATTAAGCTTGGAAACAAATCACATTCACAAAACAACAGTTTACGATAATTATACAAATATTTATAGCAGCACCACCATTAATCTTTGCTATGTGAATGTAATGTTTGGCAAACTTGTTATTTGTTCTCTGGCTTCAGATTTTAGGTCAGACACCTAAATACCCAACTATGCATAGATCAATAACTGGCTCTTTTACTGTCTGCTTGATAGATTGAAAATCTTTCACACTGTGGAGTAAGTTAGCACTTTGTGACATTTTGATTGCAGAAAGTTCTGGCTTGTATTTTCTAATTCTATGTAAGCATTTTACTCAGAGACATTTCACAGTAATTAAGACCACTGCTTCATTACAAGCAAATCAAAAGACGCTCCAAACATATTCTGTTGGTAATTTGAATATGTTGTTTTCCTAATTTAGATAAAGCTCTCCAAACAGTGTGTACAATTTAAATGTGTGGAGAATACTCTCCAAGGAGTGGGAGCTGTTGTCTTAATTGCTTTGCAATATAGGCGAGCCAGAATACAAGTAAAATAAATATAGTTTTAGTTCCTCAACCCCTCATTGTGTACTTCAAGTACAGTAAATCTGCTTTGCAGTAAGAGCCCTCAAATCTCTTGTAGTGCTTTCTTATTTGGTAATGTGTCTGTTTGCTCTGCTAATCAGTGCTGAAGATGTAAATAACACAGACCACATCTGTGAGGAAATAACTAAGTGGAAGATTGAGAAAATGTGGAATTTGGTGATAGTCGCCAATTTTTATGACTAGTCACATGTATTGAATTTGAATTTTTTCATGTATTGAGTTTGATAAGTTTGTTAAGATCTTATGGACAGTGAGGACATGTGGGAAGGTGAGTAGCTATGGTACCTGCTGTGTTGGAGGTTACTGGACGGGCAGCTCCATCACACTTGGTCTCACAGAGGAAATCATCGATGGAGGGGCTCAGCAAGGGACGGCTCTCTTGTTGCTCACTCACCAGCTGGAAAAATCAAGTAGAAGTATCTGGTGAGATCCACATTATTGCACTTGGCCTACTGTGTCTTATTGCTTGAATTGTGGCCAGCCTCCTTGGTATGACCATCTCTGCGTATGATTGGTAACAATGGCAGCCACCTCCTCCTCGGCTGCCTATTTACAGAACTGGAAAGATTATTTTCGCCTTGCCCCCCTTGATGAACAACTCATCTGAGGATGATTCTCCTTTTCTCATTAACCCTCTATGGTATGGTGCAGCCATTTGACCAGGATCACACAAGCAGGAGCGTTGTTGTTTGAAATATCAGCATGGTCGTAAATTAAATGTAATCCTATTCATGCTGATATTCGAACCAACAGCAGTGTTGCTTGTGTACTTTAATACAACATTTCAACAAACAATTTAATATTATGTAACATTTTAGACAATTTTGAATCAGTGGAGTGATTCAAAGATTCAATTATTCCTAATACACAAAAAGATTCACTTGTCACTTAATGTAGCGTTTCCAAATCATTTTTACATTGGTGTACCCCTTTTAAAAAATAAACATCCTTCTGTGTCTCACCACTCTCTGGACTTACAAACACAGGCTGAAGTCACACAAAGTATAGCTAACTGAGCATATATTGTATATAAATGTACATTTATACAAAACAACACTCTTATATAATGTACAAAACAACACTCTTATATCAAACAAAACAGAATACAATTTTGCATCAAAGACTTAATTATTAATTATTATTAGGAAAGGTGCATGACAAGTGACTCCCATAACATTGCAATGTTTGTATTGGGGAGAGTTCGAGTCTAGCCATTTCACACACTCTGTCTGTTTTTAGGCTAGTTGGTTTTTTATGCTAGTAACGTAAATAACCTTATGGTACATTCCGACTAAAGCATCAAAACTCGACTCAGTGTCACTTTTCCACCCTGTTTGCGTTTTCTCTTATTTTTTTAACAGCAGTTTGCAAACTTAATACTTTATTGGGCGACTACCACCTTGTTCAAAATGACAAACCAATTCAGCAAATCAAGACAGCCCTAAAAACACCAAAAATTTCAAATAAGATATGATTTCAGCTCAGTAGTTCACCAATTCCACAATTTAACAGTCGGAAATATACATCAAAATCTTGGCTTGCCTACTTTTCACAGCATGGTTTTTCGCTTGATATTTGTATAAATTATTCTTTGCATAGATGTTTTTTCACCATTGGTTAGACTTTATACATAAAAACATAAGTAAACAGAGGTGAAGTTTCTATATATATGTGTGTGCCC
>JAZGTJ010002191.1:0-32362 GCA_036877575.1 Botia almorhae
GATCGAGCACCTGTCCCACAGGCTGTGGTCAAACCTCAAGTTCTCACTCACCTCATTGAAGGTTTCGTGATCCAGGAGGGGGCTGAACCTTTCCCTGTGAGTGATTTTCGCCTAATGCTGATTTAGGATCAGTGATCACTACCTGACACAGCAACATTCATTGGCTGTGCCAAGGTTTTCACTTTGGGGGTTGGACAATCTGTTTTTCTGACCAGTGAAAGATGGAGAGTCTTTGGGGAAACCTGTTTAAAAGCATTTTAAAGTAATTTTCGCCGTTTTGTTTGGTGCTCGAAATCACACCTCGCATTTTTAATATAACACAGTGTGTATGTTTTGAGTGTGGAGTTGGGGTGATTAAATTAGAATAAAACACTCTGATTTTCCTGGTGATTGACAGGTGACTGGTCCAGTGAAAGATCGAGCAGAAGGCGTTCTTCCTGTGGCCATTCCACCCATCCTACAACCAGAAAACAATCACGCTGGAAGTGAGTGTGTGTGTGTTTACTTAACCATATATTGAAGACACATTTGCACCCAATAGTCAGTTAAACGTGACAAATCTGAGAAAAACCTCTATTTGGGAGATGTCTTTATCTGTAAAAATGCTTTACAAATATGGTAAATGTTTTCTGTTAGGTTTAGAGGGAAGTAGTTTATGTTATTTATAACAAGCTGTGTATAAAAACAACAGAAGCCTATGGAATGTCTCCATTTAGATGTGTGTGTGTGTGTGTGTGTGTGTTGTGACTGATGAGACAATAGCTTTGTGAAAAGCAGTTTCAACAGTCCAACCTTACAAGCGACATCCATATTATCCCTTACTCTCTCTATCTTGCTTTCTCTCCCCCCCTCCTCTCTCTCTCCCTCTCTCTGTCTCTGTTTATCTCCACACACACTTTCTCTCTGTATCTTTCAACAGTGTTAAAGTGTGAATACTGTCTAAACTTTGCACCAGCCAACCAGTTCAGACGATCCAAGCGCTTCTGTTCCAAAACCTGTGCTAAGAGGTATTTATCATAGTTTTAACCAACAGCAGGTTTTATGCCTGTGTGTAATTGCATGTGTGTAAATGCTTATTCGCATATGGCCTCTTCTCAGAGAGCCAGAACTTTGACTAAATGGCATAAGGTCTGGTCCACACTGCAGCCTAGTTACCCACTTAGAATTATATGTCTAGATGCTTTAAAAAAGGGTGTTCTTGTTTAAAGATAAATAATATATATAGAAAACTAAATGTGTATGTGTTGTGTATTGGTTCATTTGTGCACCTCGTGTTTCAGGTACAATGTCAGCTGCAGTCACCACTACCGCATCAGTAGGGGTCTTAGTGCTGGAGAGCGGCCAGCAGGGGCTGCTGCCGTGCAGGATGCTATTGCTAGACGCCGGGGTCCTCGCAGGAGCAGCTCTGAGATCGCCTGTGCCAAAATAGCAGGCAGACATCTTCCTGTAAAGGTCAGTTTGTAAAGATAAAACGGTTTCTTTCTCTTGGTTCAGTTGTTTGGTGACACTTTTTAAATTGAATAAAATAACACAGTTTTCTGTATCTCTCTTAGTGTCGTTCAGAATCCAGTCGTTCTGATGATGTGTCCAGCTGTGATGGTGAAGAAGAGGAAGACTTCCTGTCACTCTCGCCCAGCTCATCCTTCTCGTGTCTGAGACCAGCACACTGTGGCCCTCAGTTGGACGATAACGCACCCAGTGGCCTCCAAGTGGATGGGAACCACTTCCTGTCTGGCAGCCCTGCTCACTGGAGTGTGGAGGAAGTGTGTCGCTTCATTTCCTCTCTTCAGGGTAGGTGTTGTGATGCTCCGTGTTATTTTAAAGCATTGGGGTTATCAGATGCTCACAGGGCAGTAAAATAATAACGCGGCCGCAGGGTGTGTAAAATTGAAACTATTAAATAACCCCGACCGAGTGACGCTAATAAAAGCTGCTATTTTGTTTGCAGCATGCTGCTGCTGTCCTTCTACTCTCATCTGAACTCTTTCCTCTCTTCCTTAAATCTCGGTTGCCAGATATTACAAAAACGCAAAACACGACCCAAAAACGCAGCGTAATAACAACTGATTCTAAATTAAACCACAACTCCAAGATTTGATTTGATTCAAATGAGTCATGAGACACCAAATGATTCCCACCCCTCAACGAATTAAATTATTTACGTTTTCTTCCTGTTCATATTTGATGCTCTTTTTGTCAGGCTGCGAGGACCTGGCATCCCAGTTCCTGTCTCAGGAGATTGACGGACAGGCCCTGCTGCTACTAAAGGAAGAACATCTCATGTCCACCATGAACATCAAACTTGGCCCCGCCCTCAAAATCTGTGCTTCTATTAACAGTCTGAGGGACTGAACGGGAAAATACAGGAAGCAGGATTCCAGCTTTATATTCCACCACCAGCCTGAGAAACTGGAGGAGAAGCAGCAGCAGACAGAGATAAGACATTTAATTTGATGACTGACGTGGGGAATTAATCAAAAGAATAAGGATGGAATGGAAAAGTGTCATTTAAAGCTATTCGCCACAGAGAATGAGGAGAAAACAAGTGATGCCTTATTAAATACTAGGTGATTTACAAATCATTTACCTTAGTATTCTTAAATTTGAAAGATTAGATTCATTTGTATTATTTTTATTAGATTAACTAGTATTATTTTGAGTCATTCTGTTTCAATTGACAAGTTCTCATTTAAAGTGATAGTTTACCCATACATTAAAATTCTGTCGTCATGTATTCACCCCCTTGTTGCTTTAAACCTGTATGGCTTTGTTTTAAGGAGGGTATCAAGCAGAACGTCCACACTGCTGTTTCATAGGGTTCAGTTTCATTGAAAATGAATGGTGACCATGGCTTTCCCCGGTCCCCATCTACTTTCCTTACAGCTGCTTAGATGTGTTATTTGCTAAAATGTGTCATTTTGTGACCCATGCAAGAAAGAAGTTTTGCAGGTTTGAGCAACATGTGGGTAAGGTAAACATTAACCAGTGAAAGAATGTAGATTTTTGGGTGTACTGTCTCTTTAATTTTTTGGTGTATTCCAACACTGTAACATCGTTTTCAAGAAAGAATATAAAGAATGATGCTAAAATATAAAAGAGAGAAGAGAAGATGGAGAAGATCCTTCAAATGACATGACTATGTTGGGAATGAAAAACAGCTTTAGCAGATTTTGAATGTACTTAAGTCAGTTACGCTGAACGATTGTAATCCAAGTATGACTGATGATAAGATTACGACAGTAACCAGTGTTGCTCTTGTAGTGCATTTGACTGTTACGAGTCAAAAATGTGAATAAGTTGCCTTTCTCACAGTCACAGTACTGATGACTGTAATGGCTTTGACAGCCTTTGACTGCGGTCTCTTCTTCCAGGTCTTCCCCCATTTTCCTACCCAGACAAACCGAGCATTTACATGTAGGTGAACTCTGTACTGTATTTCGTCTTGTCCTCGAAAGGCTTTCCGATCACTTCACTGTCTTTGGGGACAGTATATTTCATATAAACTGAATTACTTCTGCTTGTCAGCACTTGGCTAATGGACTGTCAGCTGCCTCCGTAGAAAGCGATCACCATTAGATTCTCATACACTAAATGACTCCAGTCCAGGTAATGCTGGTGTGGTCACCATGGAACCTAAATGGTACAATGGCAGTTATTTTAGCAGCTGTTAGTGATGTCATAATACACCTGTTTATGTTTCTGTCCGGAAACTGAGAGATGGAAAGTTTGGTTCATGTTATTATCTCACTAAACAGTATTATCGAAGTTAAGTAGAAGTTTTTTTATCAGACTGAAGGAGGTAGGAACATTTTTTGCTACTGTAGATGATTGTAGGGACTCTTCATTTGAATTAAAAAGTAGCATTTTTGGGTACAGCTTACCAGTGTTATGTGATAGACGATGATATTAGTAGCTTTACCCAAGAGCTTTGCCACACCTGGAGCAGGTATGATAATGTAGTGTGATTGGGTATGACACTGAGGGTATTTAAAGCTGAGTTTCTTTGAATGCATAACTATGAATAAATAATAGGTGCTTTAACATTTATATATAATCTCAAGTCTTTATTTTCTCTTTGACCTCATCCAGTGCTTAAAGTGGGCTACTCGTTTGGGACAGAGCCCAAGTAAAATACATTTAGTTATGATACACAATTACCCTTGTGCAAATGTGTTCACATTTTAAGAAGGTTTTTGGCTCTTGGCTACAGCTTATAGTTCTGTACAGAATAACAAGATGCACCTCACTTCTGGCTAAATAAATCAGTCAAAAAAAGATTAAAAATCAAATTGCTTTAATTGTTTAAACTCCTTTGAATGATTTTAGGTTCAAAATAAGTTTTTCTTAATATACAGTAAAATAAGACTTTTGATAGCTGCATTTTTGTAAATATGCTTTGGAATAAGTATAATATCTGTAGACTGTCTCTAATCATTTAATATTTCCTCATCAAGGCTATGATATAACTACACCATGTGGCTTTCAGGATTTTGTTTTATTCCCAACTGAATGTTTTTTACATATTGATTTAGCTTGTCATATCACAGAATTGGAGATAAAAGTTTAATGAAGATATTGTACAAAATAATGTCAGTACGGCTGTACCATCAGTTTACATAAGAAAGCATTGCAGATACACGGTATACAAAACAGACAGAAAAACGTTCATGTGGACCAGATGTATTTTAAAGAACCTTCTAGAATTTTCTAGAGTTTTAGAAGATTGTGTAGTTGTTGGATTCTCCATATCCCGCCTCCTTCAGATAATGCTGAATATTGATTGGCTCAGGCACCCGGAGAACAACGCTGTCATTGGCACCCTTCTCTCCTGATTGGAGCTTACGCCTGACCTCAGTCAATGAGGGCCGGTCTTGCTCCTTCCACTGACAGCAAGCTTTGATAATTGAGTAACTGGAGAAAAACAGTATTAACACGTTAAATACTATTTTTGTATATATAGCAACAGTTTTGTAGCTTTAAAAAACAGTAAAGCAACAATTTAATATAAGTACTGTAAGTGGACTAAAAGATGTGGGAATAAAAAGATGGTTTGGGAGAGGCTGAAAATGAACATTAAGAAACACAGTTTGAATTTACAGTGAGTTGGAGCAGCCGTTTGGTTTCTTTAGGTGTTTGCCTCGTTGATGATGCTGAAGAAGATCCAGCACGGGAATTTCAGCAAAAGGGACTTCACCTGAATGTGATGAAGGACAACAAGAGTGAGAGATGCAATAAACAAAGATGTCAGGAACACACAGACATCATTCTGTCAACTTCAGTCCTGACTCTCAGAATAAGACTCACCAAGTGTCACCATCTCATACAGCAACAGCCCAAATGACCAACTACAAAAAATACAAGAAATACAAGAAATACAAAGTGAATTGTAGAAAAACCAAAATGTTTCCTCATAACGTTTGTTTTCTACCTACACGTCACTTTTTGAAGTGGCGGGTCTCCTGGCCAGTATCTCAGGAGCCTGCCACTTTTTTCTTCCAGGGTCTTCACTGTGATTAGCATTTTCTGAAGTTCTTGCATACAAATCGCCCAAACCCCAAAGCTTTGCGGTAAACATGCTGCTGACCAGCACACTGCGAGCCTTGATGTTGCAGTGGAGAAGATCTTTGCTATGCAGATAATCCTGCAGAAAGATCAGCAGGAAAGATCTTGTGAATTGCTTAGAAGCCAAGATGTCATGCATCCCATGTTAGGCTTAGCCCATCTGAAGTGTTACACAAATGCAAACCTTTTAACTGAGTAAATACATTATATTTATGCATATGGCAGACACTTTTATCCAAAGCGACTTACAGCTCATTCAAGTTATACATTTTGTTAGTGCACGTGCTCCCTGGAAATCAAACCCATTGCTAGCGCAATGCTCTACCAACTGAGCTACAGGAACACTGATACACGCAACAAATACATGATGTTACACTAGTGACCAGTTGCATAAACTCCTCAGACTAGTCTTACAAGTTTCTTTTTTTTTCTTTAAGACTGGTCATAACCTTTATAGTTAGTCAGTTTCATAAATTGCTAGATGGGTCTAAGTAAATTCCAAAAGTACGACTGGTTAGACGGGTTAAGTAATTGCTAGTTGGTCAGACTAGTTGTTAAGAAACAGTCTTATCCTAGGGGATATGTTTATGCAACTGGGCCCAGGATTGGCCAAGATTTTTGATATGCACCAATCAGTGATCATACTGCCAGGTCATGTGATGAAATACGTAATGTTGCTGGGAGAACTAATAGCACAGAATGAAACATCATTTTACTCACCAGTGCACTGGACACATGTGAGGCCATAGTGAAGATCTTCTTTTCCGTCAACTCACAAATGCCGTCTGGTCCCACTTTATCCTGTTTGAGGAAATTAATTTACACAGCAGCGAGGCCTGGACATTAAACTGATGTTTTAAGAAGACATTTAAGCAACGAACACAGTTTCCACTAGTCATAGACTATAGCAGTAAAGTCTGTTCAGACATCTCACCTGTCTACATCTCCACAGGAATCCAAGCAGATCTCGGTGCTCAATCTCTTCAATGACAGTAATGAGAGGAGCACGCAGAGATACAACTCCCAGAAGCTCAGGCAGGAAGGGGTGAGGACCCAATTGTGAAAGGAAGGCCGCAAAGCCCAGGAAAGACTGACTATCCTGTTTACTGGCTGAATCTGAGTACGAGAAAGAGTAAAACTGATATTGAACTTGTCAGTCAGAAATGATGAGGTTATATCATATGTATTATATACCACTCAGGCACCTTTAAGTACACGCAACACCACGTTTCGGTTGTCCATGCGGGCCCTGTAGAGTGAAACAGAGCTGTCTGACTTCAAAGAGTATGATGCTGGAAGAGGCGACACCCCGTTGAAGGTCTCTGGCAGCCGTTGCCGTGGCAACTCCCTGGGCTTTGTGAAGGCTGAAGCTGTGGGCCCGAAGGAGCCCCTCCCATCACTGAAGGCCACATTGTTGGCATTTAAGGAGGCGTGGTCAGACGTGTAGTGCTCTTTAATTGGTGATGAAGGGGTGAAGGTCATGTAAGTGGTGGTGTCCAATGCGATGCGCTCACCCTCCAGAGCATTTAGACCCTGAGGAGCTACACAAGAGGGAGACAGGTGGCCAGAATGAATATATAACAGCAGACATATACAGTGGTGAAATTAAGCAATAATGAGTTAGATAATAAAGAAAACAACAGTATTGAAATTAAAATAGATTATCTATCATATGCCATGAATGCATGAACTTATGAAATATGTGGAACAGAGGTGAGATTACACACAATACCATACATTTCATACACTTTTACCAAGACACACAAGTACAATGTTATTTACTTGAGATGCAACGGATAAGACTAAAGCAAACACTTAATACCTGGACTTATGAAACTTCTTAAGGAGATAATTATAGATTTATGGACATATTATCGGAACTTATGATGTTGTAAGTACTGTAAAGTACTGCGCATTTTTGTAAACATAAAAAGTAGAATTACATTTAAAAAAAACAATTATACAACATTAAAAACTGTGAGTAGTAATAGAAAAGTGATATATTTACTACTGTTATCTCTCTCTCTCTCTCTCTCTCTCTCTCTCTATATATATATATATAGAGAGAGAGAGATGTATGACACCCTGTATGTTGTCAAACACGTAAGACACTCACCATCAATGCCCTGCAAGTCTCTCCTGTTCCGTGTTCCTCGTTTGGAATTTGGTTGCAGACGATCGACTTTCTCAGGGCAAAACCTCAGCAGCAGCAGAAACACCAGCGTGACAAAAAAACTCATCAGAAAGAGGACAGGTACAATAATCACTTCCTGTTCATACACACGGATCTCTGCAGGAGCAAATCACACACAATATGAATCTACACATCTTTCCGTAGTTTATCACAAAGGTCAGGAAACAGTTCATCATACCGAGGGTTTTTAATGTGAGTTGCATGTATAAGTTAAATGATTTGCATATACTTTGGTATATAAATCCTGGGATTAAAATTTGGCATGACACATAATGGCTGTATATTATCATATATCAGCTACTCACGACATAGTGCGTCTCCGCTTGCACACGCCGAGTGTGCAGAGCTGGTAGTAGACGCCATCCTGCAAACAAACAAAATGTGATTTAAAAAATGAAAATAAATTTCTTTAATAGTTAGTTATAGATGTTTTGAAATGTTTACTGCTGGGCCCGGCTCACTGCGGAATTAACTTGTGTATCAGGTTAAGATTTTTCTGTCGACACGTGTGATTAGTTGTTCTATGTTAAATGTTTTATGAAATACTACATACTACTAAATACTACACTACATACTAAATAATGTTTATCAAATGTGAACATCCCCACAAAGATTCAAACAAAAAACAGAGATGACTGAAATTCCACCTGGAGAGGGCAAACGGGCATCTGTTATATTGTTGTTGCATTTCTTGTATGTTAATTTTTTTATTTTTTACCTTTGCAATATTACCTTTTATACTATTTGTTATAAGTGTGTTTTGCTATTATTATATCATTTTAAAGGATGTCTCCATTTTAAGATCTTCAAGACACTGTTGAGAATTAAATTTGTTTCTGGCCAGGTGGCTTTTAGACAGAGAACAGAGAGAGAATGCTTCCCACATAATTAAATATCAATTAACATTTGAGGACTCTTCTAATGGTAATTGAAGACAGCAGATTTCTGGGTCAGTGTAACACAATCAGTCTTTCTAATCCCTATAAAATGCTTCAAGCAATTGAGACTCAAGCAGAGACACCCTGCTCACCATCAGTGTCCTTTCCAGGAAAACAGAGATGTTGTTTTCAATGAAATAACCACTGACGGTACAATGACGGTGTCCCGGAAAACAAACAGTATATTCATGTTTAAAGTATATGTAAGTAAAACGTCATTAACACATTGATGGCATCTTTCCAGATTATCAAATCATACACCCACAACAGTGTAATATGAGAACTCATTTTTCTCACAGCAGTAAACACACCCACAGTGTCTAAATATCAGTACAGCTGTACTTCTGTTATAGATGTCTGTATGTTTATGGTTATGATTGTAATCCATGATACTCGATTGTTTTTTTATACGTGGCTTGTGTTTTTTGGTCACATGCCGTATTAAGGTCACAGTTGTAAGTTGCCACATCTCTGACGCATATGTTGAGCAGCTGGTGTCTCTTTGTTTGGATTATGATGCTCAACCTGTCTGGCTACATTTTATCATAATACACATTGGGACACACAACACTAATCATAGCGACACTAACACGTCTTAATCGTAGCATAGGTACATGCGGAAATCCACGGAAGCGATTAGGATGTAAAGATTTTATTTACTGTTTTAAAAATATGAATTAGCCTTTGCATTATCTTATATACAATAATAAATATCATACTTCTTTGTATAGTTTTGTTTCCTTTTTTGTACAATCAGCATAAAAAACTCATTTCACATATCAGCCTGGCTCTTACACACCATCAAAAGCCATGTCGTTCATGCCTACCTGGTGTACACTGTGTTGCAGTTAAAGTTCTACTCCTGGATTAATCTTGTTTCAGACCGTCCTCCATGTTGGAAATAATCCCATTTTGGACTACATCACTCTATCCTAAGAACTGTCCAGTGTCATAGGTCTCTTTTATAATTCCTTAATCTATTTAAGTGATGTTCACCCTTTCTTCCTGTCTGGACAATTTCCTTATGGTTTACTGTACACTAATTCTGTTGTTAGTCTAGGTCACACCTTTATTGGTTACTTAGTTCCACCCGCCTCACCTAGACTCCGACTCTGAACTTTCTTTGTCCACACCCTCTTTTTAACTAGTCCTGCTAAAACTAATTTTCTTACCCTCATAGCTTTGAAAACAGCAGTTGGGTCTTTCCTCTTGTTCTACTTTGTATAGATTCAGTTCATGTCTTTAAACTTGCCATCTTCTATTTTCAATGTTTATTTTTTGTTGTTGTTGTTTTCGAATCCTCAGAAATGCTTAGATCATGACTTGATCTCTTTCTCTTTGTTCAGCATATCTCAGATTTTCTCCCTCCTCAGTCTAACTGAACCAAAACCTGATTATCCAGCTCCTCGAGTCTCTAGGGCGACATGACTCCAGACTCAATTGTTGCTCACTGAACACACAGTTAACGACATACAGAATTACCTTTATTCAGCTTGTATTATTTGGAATAAAACAAGGGCAATAACCTTTATATTGTTTGACTACTGACGTGTGACTTATCTAACAAATAAACATACAGGATGTTTATTACATCAGTTTCAAAACCCTTTTATGGATGTTGTAATATTCAACATGTAAATCAACCTTGATCACATTTTGGCTGTGGGCTTGGTAGGCTGAGGCCCCACCCACTTCTCTCCTGGAACACAAAAGAAAGGAAATAATTGGACAACGGGCTGTCTGTGCACATATGATGTTAATATCCTAAGGGAAGTTGAGGAATTAGATTATGGCACTAGATTAAACTAGATTAAAGGAATTGGATTAAACATTATGGCACTTAAGTCAAGAATCTTGTGCATGACAATTATAACCATTAGATTAACTAACAAAAGCTTTGCAACATCTATAGTTACCAATGCAGTGAGCCATGAGCTCAAATCTGTCTGAACCAAAGAAGACTTCTGCGTTTCCGTTCACATGACACACTGTCAGTGGAAAGCCAAAAGCCTGCAAATAGAAACCCCCCAAAAAACGAGCACATTTTATTATATTTAAACTACTAAAATCTAAAGGTAAAGGGAGCTAGGTAAAAGCCACTGACTTTATAGTCCATTGCTTCTTTTGTGACATTTTTCAGCTTGTCTTTGATTGGTTGAGATTTGGCAAGGTTAATTAACTCTTCCACCTCATTGGCTGAGAGGCCTGCCTTCAATCCTGCCTGGGAAAAACAAAGACAATTTTGTGTATTTGAGGGGAAGAAAACAGTCATACAAGTTTGGAACCACATGATTTATTTTTTGGGTGACCTATCGCTTTAAGATACCTCGGTGAGTGAGGCAGGCTGGGTAATGTCCTGATCAGTGCTCCAGATTCTTTTCCAGAGTTCTCTAGACACTTTCTCAACCATTATATTTCCATCTTTATCTTTTTCTGCCACAGCTGTCACAAACCGCATTGCAGGCAGAGACCCTGAGATGAGTAAAATGAAAGAAAGTTCCAGAAACAGAGAGGTACTCAAGTTTTCACAATCTAATATTATTCCTATCTAAAACTAGCTGTGTAAAGTGAGGCTGGTATACTGAGGGAACAGCAGAACAGTAGCAAAGCAATGAACCGCTGCTTTTACATATTGTTACATATTGCTTGCCTATGCAAAACTTAATGCCGCAGTGTTAGGGGGTTGCGGGTAGTTGCCAGGGTGTTGCTATGTGGTTAGGGTAGAGTGTTGCTGTGCAGTTGCTAGGACGTTTTTGTTGTTGGCAAGGGGTTGCTATTTAGTCAAAAGAGCACACCCTTAAGTCTTTATAAAAAACTAGCCCTTGATATGGATCAGGCCCCTCAAAAAAAGTCTATGCGATTTGTTTTTGCCGATTTCATAATCTGCTAAATGCCGATTCTAGATTTGTTCACTTAGTAAAGTAACAGAACAGCTCTTTTCAATAAGCCACATAATTTGAGGTATCGTGCATGTGTCTAGATGCCCCACTGTTAATCAGAGAAAACTAATTCTATACGCATGACAGAAATCAACAATTGCTTTGAATTGGTCATGAGTTTTATTGTAAAGAGAAACAGGGGTTCGGTACCTTTCTCAAACATGACCTCAAAAGGGTTGGATGGTGAAGACAAAGGCACTCCAAAGTACTCAGACAATCGTTCTAGATCTTTGCTCATATACAAAAACTTATTGGGGACCATTCCAGGGGGTCGGTTACCTAGCAACAAAAGACACTGCGTAAGGCATTCATTCCAATAGAGCATGATTCACATGTATACATTTATTGCATAGAGGTAACTGTTTGTAAAGCTTTGATTATGAATGTGATCAAAACCTTCTGTAATATCTGAATGTGCACTGGACTTTATTCCATTACCTGCGCCATGCATGACTCCCCCTAAATATGCGGGTCTAAGTTTAAGGTCGATGTTCCAAACATTTCGATAGCGACACAGCACCTGAAATCACCAGAAACACAAAAACTGACATATTTACTGTAGATCGATTCCGAAAAAACGGACCGCAATGAAATTCATTACGCACCTCAAACCCCAGCCAGGAATAAGGAGAGACAACATCATAGAACAATTCTACCACTTTTCTGGACATCTGCAATGATCATAAACACATTTATAACATTCGCGAAATCTATTATAAACATACAGATGTATTGTAGCGATGTTATTCATATGCATGCGCGCACTTTACCCTTGCTGTCACTGTACTTTCACTCAATAGAGGAACTGGGTCAAAGTTTACGCTGTTTGAACTGAGCGACAAATGGACCGTCCTATGGCGCTCCTTTTCTTGGCCGACAGTTTATTATTGATTTTTCATTTTTTATTCAACTGCAACAACGTATATTATTACACAATTTAGAAAGAATACAAATCTTCCTCGACTGGGGGTGATTTCAGCTTCGTCCATGCATACCGCCGTCTATCGCGGGGGCGTGAGCAGCATGTAGATTTGTAAAGTGATACGAGACTGAATTTATTTAATTAAATCATCGATTTATTTATACGTAAGTATACATTTAATACAAGTATCCAATTTAAACATTTCCCGTACATTACTCCATGTTCTGTCGCTCGACATTGATTTCCTTATCTACGATTTTTGGCCGTCCTGTCCCCCATCTGTATTGGAGGTTGCCAGATATGTCCCGACAGCCAATCTTTACTCTTGACTTAGGAATTTAGTACGGCAATAGAAAAATGAAAATATTTTCCATAATAATAATAAGGTTTTAAAAAAGTTATATAAACATCGTTTATTGTTGTTTTATTGTAATCATAAAGCTTTAGGTTTGTGTTGTTTGAATATCTGGCAACTCGTAGATCGTACCATAAACCTATCCTCCAGTAGGAAGTGATGAATGAGGAGAAAATACGGTTAAAGGGGAATCTGGGATATATATGTATCAGTTATATGAAACATAAAAGACGTTTGTTATTATGGTATTAATATTGTGTTAATATCGCGTGTGTGTAAACTGCTTGACTGGAGGTGATTACATGAGCTGCTGCTGCTGTCATTTTCAGTTCAGTAAATGAAAGCGTTTATTAAATTTAAACAAACATGAAACAGACTCTGAACAAATAACAATTACGTCCAGGTCTCATTTTAGTCACGACAGTCAAAGCTTTGATAACTGCTTATATGTTTGCAGTTTTTTCCAAACTAATAACGCACGTCATTTTTGTTTGAACTTCAGATGAACATGTTTGCATAGCAAATATGATATTGTAAACAATGTGAGAATTGTTTTGTCTGGATATTTGTATGGATATATCCGTTTCATCATCCGCTATGTGACCGTAACAACACACATACTTTGAGGCCGCTATGAATGTAACGTTCAGGCAACAATTTTATAGACAATTACTTTAACAGTTCGTAAAACTAGTTCGTTTGTTTCTGTGTGCATTATTTGCCAGGCCCACCAGTTAAACAGGGAGCAGCATTGCATTGCTCTTGGGTTTGATTATCACCATAGCAACCTGTGGGCTCCACACTTTGCCCTCTCTTTGTACAGTGTTGGGAACATGGCTGACTGTTAAGGGCAACTGGAAGTGAGTATAATGTATAGTAGTCGTGTAGATTTTTAGTATACAATTATATAACATATATAACATGTATACTATATAACTGTAATGTGTAAAACATTATTATTTGATATGATTAAAGATGCAATAAATGTCATAGGTGGACATACATATATTATAAAATTATCATTTTTTTAAAAGTATGATTTTACATGTTTAATATGTTAATATAGAGCGTGCTCCTTTGCTTTGTGGGTGCTTTAACATCTGTCCATGAGAAAAGTGCAGCACAACTGAAATCTCAGTGTGAACCGGTACAGGTTATATGGAATATCAATCCACAAACTAGATTTGGTTGTGCCTATTTAAATAATATCACACTCTCACTTTAATTTGCCTGGATGTAACAGGAACAGCGGGACGAGCAGTTCCTGATGACCCAAATTGAAGAGCTGAATGCCACAATGCAAAAAGAACAAAATGAACCACGGCAGCCTCAGAGAGATACAAAACATTTCCACCGCACAGCAATGGAATAGACATGACAATTATGTGTATAATCCAGATGAAGAACCAAGAGCTTATTAAGACGTTGATGATAAATACTTTCAGTTCACTAAACAAAGTTGTTATGGACTGCTCAGTGTTCTCTAAAATTTCTTTGAAAGCAGATGTTAAATGATTTGCATTTTAATGACCAAATGAACTAATGAGCAAATTTGTTGAAGCTTTTTGAAGTTTTATTTGTCGGTCAAACTGCTGTGATGTATTATATTCTAAAAAAATTAAATTAAAAATGCTTTATTGCATTGTTTTCTTAAATTGATTTATTATTTATTTCATTTATTATATCTGTTTCAGTGTGTTAGTAATTAATTCTTGAAAAACATTTTAAGTAAAATACAATGATAAACTGCAAAAAAAGATTCTTCAAACACACAAGAGCTTTTTCAAAACGCGCCCTCGTGTGGCAGATTATATTTAGTACATTGGCGCTAATATTTTACGTGTGACGTACTTTACGTTACGCCAATATACTTCCGGTGTTTACGAAGCCTGTCTTTCTGTACGGCTTCTTCGGTATTTTTGCGTATGCAGTTTAATAGTGTTGTACTGTATGTTTGACCGAATACGCAATGCGTCGATTTGACGTATATAGTAACTAAGTTGGAGAGTTTGATTTAGGTGCGCAGTTACGTGGAAAGCCATATAAGGCTATTTGTTTGGATTTATAAACTTAGTTGTTGCATTGTTTATTGGCCTTTTCACGTGGCTTGACAAACTTGCTACCGATCAGATTTACTTTATTTACTGCTGTCTCGGGTTTTCAAAATGCACATTTTGCTCAAGAAGAGCTGGCATGTGCGCAATAAGGACAACATTGCGCGCGTACGCCGCCACGAGGCTCGTGCAGCAGAAGAAGAACGCGAGATTCAGCGGCGAGTGGAACGCGCAGAGCAGGGGGTAACCATAGCAACCCAGCATCCCTCCATGTTTCTAGGTTAATTTACTGTATCCGCAGCCCCCCGTGTACTCACTGACCCTTATGGCCAATATTCTATACCTCCCCACAACTTGTTTTTAGAAATAAATAAAACGTACACTTTGCCAAACCTTTGTGTGTTTTGCATTTATCAGAAACATACCGGTTGCTCTAACTGTGTTTGTGCAATATTTTCTATTTTAATCTTTTCTAATAGATTGAATTTGGAGGAGGAACGAAACATTTGTTTCTGATTTGTCCATCTGTCCCATAATCCCTCATGCTCGAACTGAGTATTTGAGAAACAAGGCTCGAGCAGCCCTCCAGCAGACAGAGGAATGGACAGACGATGGAGAAGCAGCAAAGACGAGCCGAGGAGCCAGAGAGATAAAACACCTAAATCTCTTTCCTTTAGAAGATTCTGCTGAGAAGAAAGGCAATGCAGAATACCTCAAAGAGAAGAAAGAAGAGAAGGTGTGACACACTTTATTTACTTTAATGTGCCTCAATTATTTATGTTTCTGAGGCATTTAATGCAAACCAGGATGCACAGACTGTAAACCACTTTGTATTTACGTTAATTGATTTGGCAGAAATATCCAAAATTACAGTACATTCAAGGTCCTGTACATATTATATAATATAGTTATACATTGTATAACTATTGTATACACTGTATTGTACACAATCGCTTTGGATAAAAGCGTCTGCCAAATGCATACATTTAAATGTAAATGATGTGCTGTACCAATTGAGCTAAAGAACGCATTTCTTTAACATTAAGTTGGTAATGGATTTGGAAATGTACTTTTCCATACTGTAACAATGACATGCAGATGCTTATATCCAAAGCGACTTACAATGCATTCATGTTATATAATTTATCAGTACATGTGTTCCCTGGGAATCGAACCCACAACCTTTGCACTGCTATAAGGCTCTACCAGCTGAGCTACAAGAACACAGAATTAACGTTTTTTTTTAAATAGTTTTAGAGACTTTATTATTTTTTGTTCCAGGAGAAGCAGGAGCGTGCCATCCGTCTTCTAGTGTCTCTAGGCCCGGCTCCTGGTACAGAGGCCACTCCCTGGTACCTAAAAGACAGAAAAGACAGAGAGGAAGAGAGCGACAAAAAAGATAAACAGAAAAGATGTCAGGACAAACACAAGCAGAAGACTTTCACTGAGGAAGAAAAAGAAAAGAAAGACAGGAAGCTGAAGGACAGCTTGGATCCACTTAAGGATATGAAGAAAGCCCTGGCAGTGAAAGGCAGGAAGGAGAAAAAGCACAAGAAGGAGAAGAGAGACAGAGGAGAAAAGAGGAGTGGAGATAGGTGCGAAATAGTTTTTGCTATATCGGTCAGCGCAAATGAACCATCTTACCCGGCAACACAACAGTTTTGTCATGCTTCACACATCATCATAGTCACTGAGACATTTCTTGAGTGTGAAAATGTGAATGTGTTAAAAGACACTGTATATATATATATATATGTGTTTATAATTAGTATATGTTTTGCTTCCAGTTATTATGCTAGCGATGTGTAGGAGAAATAACAGGAGTGAGTTTCAATGTTTTTTTATATATATATATGTGTCAAGAATTGGATAGAACTAATATTAAAGAATTACATACATTCTGAATTCCTTTCTAAATAACTTTATATGTTGTCTGGGAATCAAACCCATCATGTTGCCGTTGCTAGCACCATGTCCTACCAGCTAAGCTGCTAAGGTACATACAAATTGGCAGCTGCTAAGATCATGCATGTTGTCGGGTTTTTCTGGCAACTTTATCATCCTGAAATGATTTCTGTTTCTCATAGAACAGTTCCATAGAGCAGTTGCGGGCGGAACGATTGCAGAGAGAAACGGAGGAGAGGAAAAGGACACAGGCTTTACTGGAACAGAGAAGTGACGGCGGAAAAGAAAGACAAGAGAGAGAGATGGGTGATACAGACAGACCGTACAACAGTGCCTACTTTCCTGAACTGGCACGGAAAAGGCAAAGAAGAGATCAGTATGGCTTTTATTAGCCCGCAGCGACATTGATTCACTATCAAAGCCTAGGATATTTGCAGAACCAAGTTTTGTAATTGGACAAGAAATAAGCCACGTGCAAAGTGAAAAGACCATTTAAAATGACTGATTGCTACATAAAAGCCATCGATCTGACCTCACTAACACATTGGTGGGCGTCTGATGGCTTTGTAAACATGGGAAAACAGGACAACCTTCTGTGTTTGTGCTGACAATACAGGAGCGATTAATTTAAAAAGGTCTTCTTTTGATTTCTAGGCTCTGCACAAGAGTTTTATGTACAATTCTGTGGCAACAGCATTAATATAGACAAGCCATTGTGTGAGTATAGGAACGTCTTTCCATCGCTGCTCACACTGAGACCTATAAAACGTGATAATGTGCCAATACTATCTCATACTCGAACCAAAATACCGAAATGTTGTTTGTTTTATTTCGCTGTGCTCTGCAATTCATAATACCAATTATAAGTGCCAATAATCTATCAGCACAATGTTTTTAGTCTGATCTGAGATTAAGTTATGTTATAGGGAAGCAAGTAAGCAAAAAAGTAAAATGCGTGCTAGGAGGATTATTATAAAATTAGATTAAATGGCTATTTATAGTATTTATGGTATGGTATTTCTCTCTGGTGAAAATATATAGCCTTCTTTTTAAACACAGAGATTTGCATGTAATTAACGTGAAGGCTAGAGAGAATTTCAATACCACGGTCTGTGCACCTGTCTTTCCAAACGGATCATATCACGGGTCCGCGGAGGTGGTCTGATTTAGGGGGATTTCGATGCAATGATACCCAGGGCCACGACACGGGGGCGTTGACGTTGCACACCAGCTCTCCAGACTCGCAAACAAACGCTTTTGTTGGCCAGCAGGTACCTGAGCGAATCGCGTAATCATCTGATTCCGAGGCAACTGAGAATAAGCGTCGACCTACGAAATCCGCCGCGAGGCGCGCACGGTTTATAATAGCGCAAGCTCGGACGCGTCTGACGTAGAGCGGCTTCTTGGAAGAAAACATAGCTGTTCCACACACATGCCACTGACACAGTACATAGGATAGGATCTAAACGGGATCACACCAATAGAAAGACTCCAAAGGGTTATTTTTTGACAATTTGAGAAAATGGGGTAGCGATGAAGACGCAATAATAACAAGCGCGCTGGTGGTGATGCGGGTCGCAGGATTAGGCTGACACAAAAGAGCGTTCACACCGTGTTTAATTGCGGATTAAAGGCGCATCAGACGTTCGCACAACAAGGAGACGATTCTTTATTAACGGGGAGCGCACAGACGCGCGGCGTGGATTGCTAACAGCATCGCTCGGATGGTGGTGCCGTGGACCCCGCGACTATGTCAGTACAGTGCTGGGTGATTGTTCTGGTGGGGGTGATGTCGTACTTCAACCCAGAGAGAGCGCTGGGAGCCCCGCAGAAAGAAGGTGAGAGTGTCGTTCAGACGGAATGATGTTGTTGATGTGCTGGAGAGGGAAGGGGGGATGCTATGAATAAGGGCAATTTGACGGTCTAATGAGAGATGTCTACACTGAGTATTTTAAACCCCTGGCTGGGGTGACTCATGTATGGCAACACTGTCATTTTCATTAGTTTCATATCACGGAATATTATCTTAATTTAAGCATATAATTAGTTGACAGCCGCAGTCTAAATAGCTATAATTATATCCAGTATATCATTGTAGGCCGCATATAGCAAATCGCATATATGTGATTGGGTGTCGGACTGTTTACCTGTGTGCGTGTATGATCATCCATCGAGGGCCTACAGAACTGATCTCTTGTTTACCACGTATACAGTTTTGCTTACGGGCCTAAATTAAATCATATTTTTAATTTAACGTTATTGTCCCCTGAAACATGTTCTAACCTCGTTTTAATCTTTTCAGAACGGCATCATCTGCACCATGTTTTGGTGTTAGGTTTTAACCGGGTATTTTAATAGGAACGTTGACACAAATGTGCCAACAGGCCCTCGTGTTTGTTTGTGTGCTGTTGTATGCAGTATGTGTCTAACCATATGGTCAGAGAGGGAAAAAAACTGTGCGCAGATCAGTGTCTACCAATGTCTGCATGGGCGCCGTTTCTCGAACAATAAAAGGTTATCCGATGCATAATACCCATCATGTATTCACACAAGAGCTTAATAGACCTATTTATTTTCATTGTTAATGTAACACGATACAGCGGAGTGATTCTTTAATGCAGAATGTGTAACATTTAATTGTCATGAATCACTCTCTTGCAAATGAATTTGGTGTTGTGATTGCATATTTGGTGTTGAGGTTTTTAAATATAAGCTACTATAGCCTACTATAAACTGCAGGAACAAGATCTTAACGCGTGCGAGTAGACCTACCGAGATAAATTAACTGATTAAGTGTTAATAATAAAATAATCAGTTCTTATATATATATATATATATTTGAATTGTACTAATAATTAGGTTTCTTTTTTTAAACCTTATAAATGACATCTAAAATCAGTAGGATTCAGCGAGCACTTTCTTAAATCACCATTCTCAAATGTTTGTACAGTAAACGTTTTAATAAATGCTTAGTAGATTTTGTGATTCATGTTTAATAGTCAGTCAGTGCACAGCCTTAGTCGAGATCTGGCTGTCATCCTGACATGCCCAAAAGGTCTTTTTGGTGCCTATAGGCTTTTTAAAGAAAAACATGCTTCCAAAAGTCACATTAGACATTGTTTTTTAAGAAATCATATTGTTTTGGATGATTAAGAAATCATAAGGAAAACATGTTTTACATGCTATTTTCAGTTCTATTATTCATTCTCACACGCTGTACAATATCATTTTTCTGTTTGGATATTTGTTAATGATGAGGTGGTTAGGGGAGGAGTGCATTAATTAACAATGGCATGTCTGCTGTTATTGATAAACCAGTGCTCAACACAATGAGGTTTCAAGTCCATGCAACATGATATCAGTTCAGAGGATACTTATTACTAGCGTCTGGTTGACCACAATACTGGGTTCTTTTAACCTCCTTGCCCTCCTCCCCACCTTCTCTTCTTCACAGATGGCTCTCCTAAAACAAACCACCAAATTGAGGTACAAAATCAAGTATGGCACCTTTCCTTCCGACCCAGCAACCCTCCAAACACACGAATCTCTTTCAATTATCCGGTCCCTTTCCTAAAAAAATAGCCCTTCCCTGAAACAAAACTCCAAATACCTTCCCTTCTTCTTCAATAGTGACAAGTACAAGGAATGCCTTGTATGATAGTTCTCTGGTTTCTCTCCTTTGCTCTCCTTAAACCTACACTCTCAGACCCCTCCCTCAACCCAATCTAAAGGTGGTCTATTCTTATCTCCTCTGCTTTACCGTACTTTTACCCTTTGTGCAATGAATACTCTTCATTGGATACCTGTGCTACGTTCTTATTGTATCGCTGCCCAATTCACTTTATCCCTGTTAGGAATATAATCAATCTCTCTCTCTCCCTCTCTCTCTTTTTCTCTCTTACTGTCTTACTATCTTGTAATTGTCAGGATAGATGTGTGAAACTCTATCTGACATCTCTTATTCTTGTTTTGATTTGTTTGTTTTAGTCTCTCTGTCCCGGGACAGCTTTCTCTCTCCTCCCCCTTATGTGGTTATTCTCGTCTCCTGCTCTGGCCTGGTGTCTTTTGTTCTGTTGCTTCTCACCTGCCTTTGCTGCAAAAGAGGAGGAGTGGGGTTTAATGTAAGTCTCTGGTGTGTGTGTGAGACATATGGATTTAAGTATGTTTAATATGTGTGTGTGTGTGTGTGTGTGTATGTGAAACGTATGGATTTGAGTATGTTAAATGTGTGTGTGTGTGACACATATGGATTTAAGTATGTTTAATATGTGTGTGTGTGTGTGTGTATGTGAAACGTATGGATTTGAGTATGTTAAATGTGTGTGTGTGTGACACATATGGATTTGAGTATGTTTAATGTGTGTGTGCCAGTGTTACTCATATGAATCCGCATGGTTTTAAGGTCTGAATCTTTCATTGAATCCTCCCTTAAAATCATCATTTTAAATGTTAAAACTGTTAGTTAAATATTTTTTGGACTTTCTTTCTCTATCAGGAATTTGATAATACTGAAGGAGAAGAATGTTCCGGGGCATCCAGTCCTGTTCCAGAGGACAGTTTGTCTTCCTGTCCATCATTACCGGAGGTCTACACCCTCCCACTGCGAGATAGGACTTGCCCCACCCTGCCCAACGGCACAGGTAAACCCACAAACTGACCGCTTTCCACAGGCTAACCACTAACTTCCTTTAACACAGGGAACTTCTAACATCATGTCCTACTGTGTCCCACAGACGGTTCTCAATGTTTCCGAAGGCACACCCTCAACTACCTGCAGGAGATTGGAAATGGCTGGTTTGGGAAGGTAGACACATTTCAATAATACGATTTTGGATTTTATTAACCGCTTGGATTGTGCATGACGTATGTGTTACACAAATAAAGAAATGGGAGAGCGTTATGTTTCATTAGTTGGTAAACATAAAACTAGTATAACATTTTTTTTGTTTATTTTAAAAAGTTATAGCTATGCACCTAAAATGTTAAGGTGACTTTTTTTCTTAAAGTGTCTGTAAAATAGATAATTCTGAACATGTAAAAAACAATATATCTTATACAACAAACAATATAAATATAACAAAAAATATATATAATAAACGTATATAACAAATAATATAAAAAGTTATATTATGAGATAATGGGCCATGGTCTTACCATCATCACCGTCTTAAGATTCTCTTCCTTACTCGCTGACCATCTAAAATTACACTGACCTGAATTTGTACTTCGCTTGGCATGAGTGGGTCGTAAGCGTCTGTATATTCTCACGGCATACTTACATAAGGACGCAGGCTCCTCTTTTAGGTTGTATATAATAAAATAATAAAAGCACATTCTCAGCTGCACATTTCAGAACACAGATGCAGTCTCTCTCTCTCTCTCTCGCTCTCTCTCTCTTTCATTCTGCAGGTAATCCTGGCTGAGGTGCTTTGTGATTGCACTTCTTACCAGGCTGTGGTGAAGGAGCTGCGGGTCAGTGCCAGTCCTTTGGAACAGCGGAAGTTCCTGGCAGAGTCAGAACCATACAGGTTAAAATAACGGGCTGCTCTGGCTGCCATTTTGTCTAGTTCACTGCTGTTTTCCTCGAACTTTGTATGTGTTATCTTCAGTGGATTTTTTAAGACTTTATTCCCCATGTACCCACACTGTAAAAAAACACTTTGCTGCCTTAACTTTTTAAGATATAAATTATTACGTTGAAATGACTTGTAAAGGCATGTTGATTCGACTTAAAAATTTAGGGTGCAAAGTTTTTTATACAGTGCAAGACTCATATTGCTCTTTTAAAAAATAAATTACCTTATGTTATGTGTTTGTTTATCTGCTGTTTATTCTGTTTTCCTGCGGCTAAGCTGACAGGGCCTAGTGCTAGCAACACCAAGGTTATGGGTTCAATCCCAGAAAGCATGTGCTGGTTTAAAATATAAAGCTTGAATGCTGTTACAGCCCTAGCCCAATGGGTTGTTATGGATAAAAATATCTGCCAAACGCATAAATGTAAATTTGCATCATAATCGCTTGTGACTACACAGCCTTCATCATGTGTAAAGAGATCAATGGTAAATCTTTTAACTGCTTGGCCCTGATCAAGCTGAAAATTGGCTAAGGAATGTCACCAGAGCAAAACAAACTGTTTATTGGACCACGGTTTTAGTTTAATTACATTTGCCATCTTCCTCTCTCTTCTCCCTCTCGCTCTGCCTTGAGTTTTTAACACCATTGGCAAAGCAACTGTGCTCATTGATTGTGTTTTTACCTTGTAGAAGTCTTAAGCATCCAAATATTCTGCAGTGTTTGGGCCAGTGCAGTGAAAACATTCCTTTCCTCCTGGTCATGGAGTTCTGTCAACTGGTGAGAACCCAAAACAAAAACATTAACTGAAAAAAAATCTCATTCTGCTGTTTTGAGATCAGTTATAAACAAAAAATGCAGTGCCACTATTGCATCAGTAGCTCAGGGAAATCCAGAGTGTATTTATTAGCATCATAAAACGCAAGCAGATCAAATTTCTGTGTGAATCCTTCATGAAACCGCTCTTATTTAAATTGGCACGTTTTGTTCAATGCAATGTGATTTATGTAAAAGCGTATTAACATTTACACCAAAATCTGTTCTGATTTTTATACCAGTGAATTATGAAGTCTTAAATTGTTGTTTTCTTGGGCCTTCTAATAGAAATAAAACTTTAGAATAAAAAGTATAATCTAAGCTTTTCTCCTGTTAATAATCTACAGGGTGACCTGAAGAGGTATTTAAGAGCTCAGAGGAAGTCCGATGGCATGACCCCTGACCTTTTAAACAGAGACCTTTTCACCTTGCAACGAATGGCGTATGAGATCACCTCAGGTCTCCTGCATCTCCATGACAACGATTATATTCACAGGTCAGATATTGGAATTATACGACAGTCTATACTGTACTGTAGTTACTATAGTTCACCCTCATGTCTTTATGAACCTATATCACTTTTTTTTCTTCTGGGGAATGATAGATGGAGAAATTATTTTTGTGGTTTTGTGTCCTTACAATGGAAGTCAATGGATGTCACTGTTGTTTGGTTACCAACGTATTTCAAAATATCTTCATTTGTGTTCCTCAGAAGCAGAAAAATCACAAAGGTTTAAAATGACATGAGGGTGAATAAATGATGGAAGAATTTTATTTTTCATTTCATCCATTTTTTATTTCATTTATTAATTTAGACATAGACATTCTATGAAAATGAATAATTTATAATGAGAGCCTTATCTGTTTATTCTGTTCAGTGATTTGGCCCTGAGGAACTGTCTCATTACATCAGATCTTACTGTTCGGATTGGAGACTATGGCCTCGCGCACAATCAATATAAGGTACCTGAGCCATTTTTAAACCTCAGGCCACTGAAACTGCATGTGAACACTGAACATTGTCACAGAGCAGACCCGTGGTCCACATTTAATTTTTTAGGTTTAAAATGTTTTTCATAACTGTTCTTGTGTTCATTGTTCCTGAAGCTCCGTTGATAAAGCATTGTGTTAGCTACACAAAGGCTGTGGGTACAACATCCAGGTAAAACACTGTAAACTGAGTTTTCCATCTGTCACACAAACAGGAGGATTACTATCTAACCCCAGACAAGCTGTGGATCCCTCTTCGCTGGATCGCTCCTGAACTTCTGGAGGAGTTTCGCGGGAACTTGATTGTAACGGATCAGACCAAGAGCAGCAATGTGTGGTATGGACAATTTATAAACAATTGCTATAGGAAATACAAAACGGCAAATTAAATAATAGCACAAAAGACAAAAGGATATCCACATGGATATTTGTGTTTGAAAGCGGTGTTGTTTTAATTGTTATCTTTCATTCTAGTCCATCACTAGTCCCAGCTAATTTCCAATAGATAGAAAGTTTTAAAGATGTTTAACGCATCCAGTATTTTGTTTTAACATTATTGCTTGGTTATAAAAAGTTAATAAAATTTTTAAAATCTGTAACATTTTTAAAACAACAACTTAAGAATAACATTTTTGATATATGATATGTAATGGTTTAAAACATTCTGCTAACGTTACTGGAAAAGAGGTTTTGATAGCATTAAGATTGCCTTCAGATTTGCCAGTGTTTTAAGAATGTTTCCTGTTAGCTGGGTGCTGCTAAGTGCAGCTAGTGCTTGGTTTTCCCTAAACCTCATCTGCTTTGACAGGTCTTTGGGTGTGGTAATATGGGAACTGTTTGAATTTGGTGCCCAGCCACACAGACACCTGAGTGATGAAGAAGTTCTCACCTTTGTCATCAGGGAACGACAGATCACTCTGGCTCAACCTCGCCTCAAACTCTCTCATGCAGACTATTGGTCAGTATTACTATTAGTGTATTGGTCATATTATTGGTCAGTATATTATTTTTGGTGCATGTGAATAAGTGTAACAATCCAAAGGAAATGAATAGTACTTAGGCAAAATTGTTTGAAATGTCATACAGTCACATTTTATTTTACAGTGCATAAGAGAACCCCTTTTATAATACCTGTCATGTCGAGAGCTCATGACCATGATTTATTTTTGCATATTTTCTTAGGTATGAGGTCATGCAGTCGTGCTGGTTACCTCCATCCCAGCGGCCAACAGTCAGTGAAGTCTTCCTCCTTCTCTCCTCTCTCTTAGCTGAAGAACAAGGAAGTCGAAAGAGTGCTAGAATAGATGAGGATGAGGAGGATTATGAGGAGGACAATGGACAAGGAAGGAGAAGAGATAACGAGGAGTCATTTGAAAGACGATGGGATGCACTTCGGCCCCCTGCTTTCCAGTCAGCCGCAAACAAACTGCTGAGAGAGTATGGAAGAGAGGATTGCTGCCTCCGAGGAAATGGAAACTCCTTCCCTCTTTTAGACCCTGTGGACAATATGATCACTCCATCTTCCGAGCTTGATGACATCCTTACAGTAACAGAGACTAGCAAAGGATTAAACTTTGAATACTTCTGGGAAAAGGCCCATGGAAGGAGGGGTTACAAACCCCTTCCTCCACCTCAACCAATACCAACACCCAATTCTTCCCACAGGCAAACCCTGGACACACCCACTGTTGTCCCTGTGATCAGTGCTCGAAGCCCTTCATTGGCCAGTGAGTATTACATTCGCCTGGAAGAGCATACTCCCCAGGATAGGTCTCCTAGTCTTCAAGGAAAAGGGCGCTCATTAAGAACAAATTCAAAGTGCTCTGGAGATTTGGAGCTGGTTGAACTTCAGACAAGGACTGCTGGAAAAGACAGACCAACTTTTGGCACCTCTCAGACAGTAAGATCCAGCGAGGTACAGATTTTGGTTCCAAACACTGGCTTGGTTGAGTTTAGCAGGGAGAGTTCTAACAGAGTGACAGATTATGCTGTAATAGACATTGGTGAGAGCCAAGGAGAAGTAAAAGAATCAAACCAAAAGTTATCTGGGTTCACTGCTTCTCAAGCACCTGTCCTTCCACCCAAACCTCGTTCAATGTCCGCATCCTCTGGCAGCCATCTACACTCACGCCCCCTACCTGCTCCTCCTTTAGGATACCCAAGATCATATGGATTGGATGTTTGCCCTGCATCCTCGTACCCAATAGGCAAAGTGGAGACATCTGATTCTTTATTAATGAGCAGCTGTTCACTGTCAAAAGCTAACTTTGACCATTTGGGCTTTATTCGCACTCACCAGACACTGCCCCCATCTCCGTCTCTTTCTCCTTCCATTCCACCCTCCTCTGGGGGTCACTCGGTGTTCCCTCCACCACAAACCTGCCCTCCACCTCTCCCTCCTCACTACAGACTCCAAAAGGGTCAGAATAACTCATCAGAGACCTACTCCAGATATAATACAATGCACTTACAAAGAGACCTAAGCTGTGACCACACTGAGATCAGAAATGCTGACAGAGGCATTACACGATCTCAGTCTTTGTACAATTCAAGGGATGGTCCAGATATATATGCTAAAGATGATGAGTTAACTGGCCTCCAATTTTCCTTTTCCAAAATGACCCATTTTCAATCCACAATTCCAAAAATTGAAAGAACATCATCCTCTAGCCCAGAGTACTTGGATGATGATGATGATGATGATTCACCTTTTATTTCACCAAGCAGACCCACCAGTGGTACAACCATTCAGCACACCAGCCTGGCTGATGAGGCAGACCATGCTACAGCTGAGCTTTTTTCAAGGGGCATGAAGCGAACTCAGTCCCGCCTTGCCACCATACTTCCTGCCATATGGAAGGAAGATGCAGCAATGCAAAGGGAGCGGGTAGCAGCTGCCAGGAAATCCCCCATACACCTGTTTCTGACAGAGATCTCCAATGACTCAGTGGACTTGAAAGTAGGAGAAACCTCATGGACTAAAGAAAGTGTTGGAAGAAAAGAGAAAGACAATGGATTAAAAGGAATGCGCCGATCCCAATCTCTTGTCACAGAACTTGACTCCTCCTCACAGGCTTGGGGCCCAGACAAAGATTTCTTAAGTGAATATGAGGGAAGAGCCAAAAAGAAGGATTTGTTCCTTACAGAGATTGAGACATCTGTTTCGGATTGTGAAGATACATATGATGGTGAGGGTGGCACCCCAGTTTCAAGATTTGGAACCACACCTTTTGCACATACACCGGATCCACCAACATATGCAGAAGCTGAGGAGGCTTTCTCAAATGGGATAAAGAAGTCTCATTCCCTGCTGTCCGAAACATCCTTTAATAGTGTAGAAACTGAGCCTACGAAAGCGGAAATGACTAGAGAGGAATTCCTGAAGGAGATCCAATCTGCTGAAACATTTCTAACCGAAATCATCACAAGACAACACAAAAAGGACGAGAGCATTTCCCCTACTCCTTTATCTCCTGAGTATGAATCCATATGCATTGACCCAGAATCGTCTCAGACAATACAATTTGAATCAGAACGAGTGCAAACAGGAACATCACACAGTGACACAAAGGAAGCAATTTATGCCAAAGTCACTAAGCGAGCTAAAAGAAGTGAAATAAAAGTTGCTATGCGTCCTGACATTCCTGTGCTTCAAATAGCATCTGAGTTACAAAATCTTGAACCAGGCCAGAAATTAACACAGTCTTTACATCCAGTCAGTCACTTTACACCTGAAATACTGCTGGAGTCAGTCTCCAAGAGATCTGCAAATGACTTTTCCCCTTCAGGGATAATGCCCAAAAATGGGCTTCTTCTGGACCAGATATCTATTGTGAAAGAGGAGCAAGATACTGAAACAAAACACAGTTCGGAGAAGGGACTGGTGTCTGATGTGCCAATCAGTGATCTAGAATCTAAAGGGATTGAAGAGATAAACGGGCAATCTCAGGATCAGTGTTTGTCAGATGATTGTGTAAGTAAAGGTCCAACAGAAACCAGGAACCTGTGCAGTCATAATAGTTCCCACAATTGTGAACAAGACAAAGATAACACAAATCAAATCATGACTGGTGATGGCCAGATCCAAAGTGTAAGAGAAACTGATTTGAACAGCATATTTGCTCAGGCAAAAAAGCAAACACAGCAAAAAGATAACGGCGGTCACCTAGCAGTGATGACATCAAACACAACATCTCAAAAGGCAAATGTAAACCAGGAAGGGTCATCTGAACATTCAAACCAGAGCCCAATTAAATTAACCTCTCTAAATTATATTAAAAACAGACATTCAGCTTCTGATGCAAAGGAGATAGACCTGACCCCATTCGTTACTCAAAACAGTGTGGGTCAGGACTTCCTTAACCTCGACAGGCAGATCTCACAAATAGAAACAGCCTCTAAAACCCTTGAGCAAACCACTCCAAATGGCAAAGAAACCAGTTCAGTGACAATGTGCCAGGAAAAAGACTCAGATATTACAGGAGACAAAATACTTCAGAGTGATTCCTCACTATCCTTGAATGAATCAAGCAGAGATGTATTCCAATCACCTATGGTACATGAGCCAAACTCAGATCAGTCACTCTCCACTATGACCCATTCAGATTCTGTCTTGTCACCATTGACCTCTGGTTCTCTGGACTGTCTCACACCTGGAGACTCCTGTTTGGGCGGAGGGAGCAGTGGATGGAGGGCCCTGGGAACTGAAACACCACATCGAGACTCTGCTTACTTTTCTGACAGCGACCTGGAAAGTGGAGAGGGTTCAGGTAGAAGAGGCACTGATGGACTTGGACCTTCCCGTCCAGGTGGTGTTCGTGTGGGAGAGCGAGGAATACTGATGGGAATTGAGGAAAAGATGGAGACTGAGGATGAAGGACCACTGGAACATGACCATTTGTATAAAGAGGTGAAAATAAAACAGGACATGCAAGAATTGTGGGTTTCAAATAAAGCAATTATCAGTAGAACTGATATTGGGACAGGCGGTATAAACGTTCTGGAGAGTTCTATTGTAGAAAAGGGTCTTGTACATAATGCTGCTAAAACAGTTTTCTCAGGAGACTCTCAGAGTGAAACCAATACTGAGTTTATTGCCAGGTTGTTTTCCAGTGAAGAGGATGACACAATAAAAAGATTTTCATTTGGTGACAACTCCCATTTCCAGACCTCATCTCTTGTTAGAAAGGAGCTGGACATGTCCCACACATTCTCAAAAGACAAAATGTTTCATGATTCAGGTACTACAGATGCTGGACTGCCGTCTCCTACAGTTGCAGAGTCTCAAAAGAACTCTTTTGAACCAGTTTCCCAGAAGGAACTCATTGAGCATTGTTTATATTTGCAAGCCACTAAGTATAAAGAAGGAGATCATACATCATCTGAACTCCCTATTCCTGAAATTGACAATGAACAGTTGTCCGACAAAAGAATATCCAGGTTATCACGGTTTTATAGCTTACAGTCTGATTATTCTAACTGCATCAGCAATACTGAGATAAAAACAAAGCTCAGCAAAGACAGCACAAACTGCAACATGAGCCATTTCATCTGGTCTGAGACAAATGCTGAATCCCAACCCACAGGAGAAGAGAGACATGAAGTTGATGTTCAAGACACAGATACAAATGAACTGGGCTTAAGAAACCTTTCTTATTTAGAGGAGAGTGAGGATGAGCGGACAAAGGAGAAGTCTGAAAGTCAGTTAGCTGTAGGTGAACTCTGCTTCACTATGAAGGAGACCTCACAAAATGATACAGAGAATAAAGTCAGCAGTATGGAGCCCTCAAAAGATAAAAGTTCTGATGAGTTTAGTAGAGGTACTTCAATAGGACTTGAACTGAAGGAAAAGGAGTTGTGGAGTGCCCTTGAGGAAGATTATGGTACAGAGGAGACTGTGAAAGGAGAATTCAATTGCCACAGATTTCAGCAGGGAGAGCTACATCTTTGGCCTGTGGAAAATGACCAGTGGGCTGCAGCAGAAATTCGGAAACCTGAAGCAGGGCTTGGATCAGAACTTTTCCCAAGTTTTGGGAAAAAGACATGGGTAGATCAAGAAAACGTAGAGGTGAGCCATGAATTCTGGGAATCTGAAGCAAATGATGAACTGGCAGATAGTGAGTCTCATCCTTCTGCCCAGAGAATATGTGCAGAAACCTTTAATGATGAGAGAATAGGACAGACTGATTATCCCGCATCTGAAAAACAAAAACCGCTTGTTTCTGTTGGGGTAAAAGAAGCACTCACATCTCAGCAGACACCTTTTGAAAGGCTAGACTTTCAACAGGAGGAGAACATGGAAAATCCAGACATGGAGAATGGAAAATCAGAGCATTTTACTAGAAATACAAAGATGGAGGTTGAAAATTTGGAGAACCCAGAGCTGGAGACACCTGCAAATCAAAGAGCTGTTGAGAGGATGATTCATCAAACCCAAAATTATGAGACATGTTTTCAAAATGATGTCCCATTCTCTGGAGATGATATCGAATTAAACAGGCAACAGAATGTACTCTGCACAGAAAACACAGTAGGGGTAATAAGTTGTTTGACTCACTCTCCCTCATTTTCAATGACAAAACATGCCCCAACTAATGGGCTGGAACCTCTGCAATACGAGAAAGATTCTCTTTGTAGTGACAGCATCAGTGTACCAATGGACCAAACGGAAGCCACATGTACACCAAAGACTGAAGCAAGCAGAGAGTTGGTCATAGGCCTTGAAGAACATCAATCCTGCACCATAGATGTGTCAAACTTAAAAACCGAAATGAACTTGTCTGATTGTTCTCACCTCATATCAATGTATCCAGAGGGTCTCGACACTGAAAGCAGCCGGCAGGATGTTGAAAGTGATCACTGTGCTGCCATAAACAGGAAAGGACAAGATGATGTAGTTTTTGAAAAAGAAATATCTGATTCTCCATCTTGCCCATGTCTCACCATTAACACTGATCCAGAGCCCTGTAAGAGTCACAGTACCAATGTTCAGTGTTCAGCCCCGGCACTGATTTCAATGGAGCTATCAGGATGTGTTTCCCCACATGCAGAAGCAGAGAACTGCCAAGGCCCAAATACAGTACACCACATAGAAATCAAGACCTGTACAAATATGTTCTGTGCCACAGATAAAACATCTAAAGAACATGAAGAGCAGTCTGATCAGTATGACGATACGAATGGTTTAGATGCATCTCTCGAAGAACTTGCCAAAAGTACCATCACTCACAACAAAGGTATCACTGCAAATTTGGGCCAAAAAATTCCCGCGTCTTTCTCGGAAGAAGATCACATTCACCTGGATTCAAACAGTGTACGGGTGGATGACAGAAATAGCCTGTCCCAGAAAGCAGCCCATTCACCTCTCTCGCAATGTTCTTTAAACTCCATCCCTGAGTTGTTGATCTCCGAGTGGAAGGATTTGGATGAGGAGCCCCTGGAAGATTTTGAAAAACTGGAGCAGCTGTGCTGCATTTCTGGGGACGAAGATACCCTCGGAGATCTGTTTTTGGAAAACCTAGATCTGCTCGAATCATTGAAGAGAACCCCAGAGCAAAGAACAAGCTGTGGCACAAAAAACCAAGATGACTCAGCAGTTCCAGAGGGGAAGACAAGAGCAGAGCTAAAAGAGGAAGTTGATGGGATATCGAGAAGTTCCACAGCTGTCTCAGAAAACTCGGTGCAATATGACAACATTTCTCCAAATTTGGCCGAAGACGCTCACTTATCTCTGGAGAAACGAGCAGGGCGGAATGGGCCGACAGCTCTCTCACCATGCCATTCTACAGATGGTTCCAAAGGGCAGAAGTCACTCTCGAAAATGCAGACGAGAAACGGACTGATGATGCAGGTGAGTTGATACTACAGCAGTGTTTGGGGAATTTTTTACAAACAGTATGATGGGTACTGTTTTGTATAGTGTTAGATTTTCTCGTATTTGGCTGACCAGTTGTTGGGTGGCTCGCCAATGTATCAGATTTCTCTAATACATAAAATAAGTAAGCTTGACCAAAATTCAGGGGAAAAGAGTTTATTGATGGAAGTTGTGTAGCATAGCCGTCTTCTAGATCTTAACCCAAAGTTCTGTCTGTGTGACAGAACTTTATACCTGATAACA
>JAZGTJ010002191.1:32412-44525 GCA_036877575.1 Botia almorhae
TACTAATGAGCCTTTAAAAATATAAATTAAGCATACACAAAGCAATCTGCGTGAAACAAAATAGAAAATAACCAAATAGAAAGCCTTTGCAATATATAAAATGGAATAAATAATAGTTAAAGCTGCAACCTATACATTAATATAGACAATTTTCTAACTCACCTCACTATCTTTCCACCATCCACAGTCTTTTGATATGAACACAAGACATTCTGATGCCATGCATGTGGAAGGGATGAAGTGCAGGTGCTTAGCAGATCTGTCAAGCTTAGCACATCAACTTTTCTGGCCACCATGTCCACACTTTCACTTTCACTTTCACAAACTTTGATATGCTCCTAATAGTCTCGCGTGAACAGCTAACATTAAGCTACTACTCAAGTATCAAGTAATAAGTAATGTTTGAGGTTGATGAATTTTAAGGGGAAACATTTGCCTACAGAATTCGCACGTTACCTTTTTGGGTCATTAATAATTTCTTAAAATAAACACTTTTGATGTCCTTTGATTTTATAATTACCATATATCTGTTTAGACTGTGAGACTTTGCAGTCTCTTTTTCTTTCTGTGACTAACAGACAAACAGGGATTTGTACGGACTTTCAATGTCTCATCAATTTTTATTATTAAATTAAATGTCTTTAGCGTTAACAGTGGCAAAAACAGAAAAAAAGACTTTACTAACTTACCTAGGAACTGTAGAACACTACTGAAACCACTATAAATCCAGTCAAATATGAAGGACATATCCAGGCCGTCAAAATTCTGAAAGGAAATTAAGTAATACTATGACAAATATATAGCAGATTTTCCAACACAAACCATAACATTAGCAATATTTGTTAATGGGTGTAGTAGTACATATTAAACAAATGTGAAATGCCTGATCTTGGGAAAATACAATAACCATTAACAGAGCTATTTAAACATTAAATCACCTCTGTCATTTCTCAAACAACTGATTGTGATTATGCAGTATAGATGCTGAAACTATTTCTTCTATTGGCCCACTCTTCTTACAGTACTGGATTGATAAACATACTCATCTTATCAGAGACATGATGTCATTACTTTTGTTCAGATTAAAAAATCTGACAGAAACACTTTATAATGGACACTTAGAATTGATTTAACAGTAAAGACTAAACAAAACGTTTCTGCCACTAAAATCTTCAAAAGTTAAGTTCGAAACTTTTCGGCTTGGGAACGTTTCTCTGATTGTTAACGGGATGTGAAAAAATCGGTGACGCGTGGCTTTCACTGCATAAGCTGCAGCAGTCAGAGGAGTAAAGAACAGCAGCAGCAAAGGTGAAGGACACATGAGCTACACGTCAGCACGTCACACGCTTTGATCCCAGCTTGACGTGAACGATGATCTGATGGATGATCTGATTGTGTGTGTAATTGTGTAAGCACTGATAATCTGATTGTGTGTGTGTGTGTGTGTGTAAATGTGTGAGCACTGACGTTCTAATTATGTGTGTAAATGTGCGAGCACTGATGATCTGATTGTGTGCAAGCACTGATGGTGTGTGTGTAAACGTGTGAGCACTTGTGACCTGGCGGTGTGTGTGTGTAAATGTGTGCGCACTGATGATCTAATTGTGTGTGTACGTGTCACTGCTGTTGCTGCTAAAACTAGCACCACTACACAGCTAAAGCCATTTAAACACCAAACAACCTATAAACCACCCTGTCAGTTCTGAAATGACTAAATGTGATTGTTTACATGGATTAACGCTGACATCGGTCAGATTTTTGTAGACTAGATAAACGTCGCAGTAACACAATTATGTGTGTCAACATAACGTAACGTTAGCTTTAGCACGCACACCCGGCAAAGCAGAAACATCCCACATCCTGGAGAAAACACAAAAGCAAACACATTCACAGACATTAAAAATACCTCGAGCGTGTGAACGGATAGGTGTAAATCTTGTCTATGCTGTTGAGTATGCAGTGAGTATTAGAGTGGAGTCGCGTTAAAACACTCAGCTCACAGCCACGACGTCCAGCAATGGCTCCACTTCCGCTGTGTGTCACACGCTAACCTGTCCGGCGCACAAACAACGTCACATTTTACATGAACGAGCACCTCACTGAGCACCTCTACAGAAATGCTCAGTGATACAAAAGAACTTCATAATGTCAACTATGTGCTCTTTATATAAAGTATTTTATGCCAAATACTAACACGTGCGCTGCAAACACAACAAAATACAATAAAACTGACGTTTACTTTTGAAACAACCAACCGAGGCACCAGTTAAGCAGACGTTGAATTAACACCACCAACAAATTCATTTTGATGTTATGGCATTTTCAGTTCATTTAAATTTGTATTTACAATTACAATACAGAGTTAATAAAATAATTCAACACATATTTCAGATTAATTACATTCTATTCTATAAGAATAAGGCAACTGGTCCTTTTCAAGAGTATGTCCACAAACCCTTCGTCACGGGATGTTTGTTTCCAGTACGTGCGACAGCGCTATTACACAGGAAATGCCACGTGTACCAAGTGCGCATGCGTGATGTCAGAGGTAGCGGTTGACTTCCGGTAAGCGGAAGGCATTGGAGACATTAGCTGGAGGGAATGGATCAAACCACGGGCCAGTGAGAGCGGCACGTAGTGTGCACAGAAGCGAACGTTTATTTCAGCTCAAGGAGAGTTACCAAGGCCGCGTGGAGCGATTTGGTGGTCGGTTAGACAGGTCAGATTCATCTACGCCGTTCACGATGTCCAGTGGCGGTTTCGCGTCGCAGTTGGGCGCTGGAGGGACGTACACTAACGGTAAATGAGCTAAATATTACTCGATGATACACACTGCTGTCAGATTCCAAAACGTTCATCTAGTAAACGTCACTTGAAGTATAAAATCTGACTTCCCGTAAAATTTCGACTCCCCTGTTTTTCCTACTACTGTTAGGGTTAGGTGTGGGAGCGGCTTTACAGATACAGTCCAGTCAGGTAGAAGCATCCAATTTTATGAGCCAATCAGAAGAAGAGTAGTCGTAATCTCACGGGGAGTTGATTTTCGGCACAACACAGAAACCAGGAGTGTTTCGCAACATGTTTCTTATGGCCCGGTCACACAAGACTGGAGGCATGCGATAATTTTACGGAGACCCCTGCGAATATGGACAGGAACTGGATATGATATATGATAACGCAAGTGGGTTTTTTTACACACCATGGACTTCGACGTGCTTTCATTGTCGTTGTTTTTGTTTTAAAAGTGTATTGTACAAAATGGGACTGTTCAATACTCTTATTATCTATCTGAGAAGGTCGTACCGTGACATAGATCTTGTACTGGTTACACGTCTTAACGTGAGACGAATTCACAGGTCAGAGTTTACCAAACTTGAACTTTGAAACGCACGGAAATGCTTATGAGTTTTTCTTATGAGTTTGCGTTTCCGATCGGCACCTTTCGCATTAAGTATGAATGGAAGTCAATATAGTAAAGTGGCCTAGGCCAAGTTTAAACTTTCAGCGTCGATGGTTCACCAGTGGACCGAGTTAAACTTTTGGTATGACGCAACTCATAAAAGGGAGCGTAGAATCAAACCAAATGAATCATATGATGCAAATGAGTGCAGAGATGCAAAGCGTGTTCTCATTGAAGTAAAATCACACCTGAAACCAGTTTTGGTAGTTTTAACTGAATTTGCTGATAAACTACTGTCTAAACCAGAGCTGTGTTCGAGGGCCGAATCAACTAACTAAACTTAACTGTTCAATATTTTCTCCACCTGTAAAGAGCAGTAAATTATATAATTTTCATTATGATACTGGTAATCAAAAGAATAAGGATATTCTATTATAATAAAAATATGAAATTGTAAGTCAAAAAATTGTAAGTCATAAACAGGAAAACCATAATTACATTTTATTTTTAACACAGACTCAGAAATACTGGGTTTACATAGTTACATAGTTGTTTTGCAAATGTAAGCAATTAACTAAATACAAAAAGCAATAAATGCTGTAGATGTCTTTTTGTTCATTTTTCTAATTCTGTGAGGAAAAATCAAGTCAAGTTTTGGGCTTTAACAAGTGCACTGAAATCTGACTGAAGGTCTGAGGTGGATATGCGAAGGACAGCACAAGACGTGCACATCAGTGATGGAGAATCTGTGTTTGGATTTGTTGAACTTTAGCACTGAGAAAGTCTGTTCACATATAGGTGGATCCAAAGAAAACGATTTACTGTTTCTAGCTATTTTGTGCAATATGATATAACTTGCCTTGGCAGCTGCATTCTTGGATGCGTGAAGTTTCGTGAAAAATCCTTGTTGGTATTGCAGTTTAGTCAGCAAGGCATCTTGTAAACTAGTTTTCATTTACATTTCTTGTTTGTGAATGACCGCACGGGCCAGACAAGAAGGGTCAACAGGCCAGATGTGGCCCACGGGGTGTAAAATGCCTAGGTCTGGTCTTATGTGTGAGAAGAGATGTTTCTCACTTAAGCAATTGCTGTCATTCGTTTTAATATCAGTGTTGAGGAGTAGTTAACTACAAGTAGTTATGCTACTAACCTAGCTACGTTTTTCAGTAGCTTAGTTCCAGTACATACATTTTTCACTAAGTAGCGTGACCAAAAGCTACATTCTGTATTGCGTTTTGCATCAAACCAGCAATGCTTTGATGCAGTACAGGATTGATACGTCACATTGTGACCTTTTAAGATGGACAATAGCAGTATTGCACAATCCCATTTTGCACAATACATCTGTAAAAAAATGTAATCCATGATGTGCGGATTATAAAACCCAGCAGTTTGATGTGTGATGTAATACCCGGTTGCTGTCTGTATTCTTAGGGGTCTTTGTAAAATGGTTGCATGCTGAAAATCTAGTGAGTCCGTGGCAATATCTGCAGAGGGAAACTGAGGCCTTATTTTGCCGGTCAAACCAATCAAATATCACCAAATTTAAACTGAGAATGCTCAAAATTTTTAGCTTGAACTTTAGTTTTTGGTCTTCCGCATTCATATGCATTCATATCCTCTTGATCACATTTCAAAGGTTTTCAATGGAGTTCAGGTCTGGAGATGGGGCTGGCCATGGACAGGGTCTTAATCTGGTGATCCTCCATACAAACCTTGATTGACTATGTGATATTCCAGCATTGTCCTGCTGGAAAAACAGTCCTTAGAGTTGGGAAACATTGTCAGAGCAGAGGGAAGCAAGTTTTTGTTCTCAGGACAAACTTGTATGTGGCTTAATTCATGCGCCTTACATAAAGTGAATTTGCCCAGTTCGAGGCTTGCTGAAGCACCCCCAGATAATCACAGATCCTCCACCAGATTTCACAATGGGTGCGAGACACTGGCTTGTATGCCAAACTAGTGTTGAGAAAAGCTGAAAATTGAACTCATTTGATGTTATCATACGGTTTTTGACAGACATTTGAATGAGTTTGCAGTTATTATTTTACAAACAGTTATTATTTGATTCCCCTTACTTTTGAGGTTCTACTAGCACTTTTATCACGAAATAATATTTGGTTCAGGTGATCACTTAATTAATACTTCGTTAAGCAGAATGTGTCTGTGTTGGAATTCAACAGACACTACAATGGAATCCCTGCCATAAATGTAGAGATGCTGATTTAGTAAATATATACACAGTTTTGTAGTAGCTGTGTGCAAATTCTGCCAATTTAAAAGCAAGGGACAGTCATACCTGCACAGGTAATATTAATTATTAACAACAAATAAAATATAAAACTTTTAAAAATACTCGGCAATTTATTAAGTGATAAGCTCAGTTCAATCAGTGATGACGTTACTGGATATCCTATCTGGTTTCTTCTCCTCAACCTGCTTCCCTGGGTGTCCCTGGGTCCCTTAACAATGATGCGAGTTAATGTGACTATTCTCAATGCGGCAGGAATCAACTACAGTGGTGACATCTCTTATAATCATGACAGAAAATCTAAATGTTTCTCTAAACTCTGTAGCACAAAGACATTGCGATCCTCCACTTAGTGTTAAAAAAACATTTGCCCAAAATTCAACACAAAGTGACATCAGCTTCACATACTCTATAAAATACAGAATATAACTATATGCACTTCATTCATCTGAAATTTCACTTGGATTTACATGCCGGAAAAGTCTAAATAAAAGTCTGGTTATGCTACGGCAAGCTTTAAGACCCAACATTGATATTCCTAAAAATGTGAAATTGTTTGTTTGTTCGCTCTAACCGTTTTTGTAGATAAAGGTGATAATGACGTTCACTAGGTTGCACCTCACTGTTTAATGGATCTTTTCTTCTGTAGGTCCATCACAGAATCCTGTTGCACTTTACCCCTTAAATCAGGGCCACCACCTCAACCAGCCACCACCTCAGCCAGCCTACCTGAACAGCATGCTGGCCAAGCCTCCAACCCAGCCGCCTGGGCTAAGCACCAGTCACCACCAGCTTTCAAATGTCAGCATGTCTCAGCAGTCACCACCACAGTCTGCATTGCCCAACCCCAGAACCTTCCTGGCTGCCCCTCTACAGGCATCACCCACCCCACTGGTGTCTAACAGCTACTACCAGCACCCTCAGCAGCCACCCAACTGGCAGTACAGGGGTACACCGCCTCCTGTTGCCAATCACGTGAGCTCTTCTCTGGTCTCCGCCCCTCAGCAGCCCTCTAAACCATACAGCAGTGACGCAAGCGCACCTCCTGTCTTCCAGAACACTATGCAACCCCTTGGGCCAGTGCTGCCCTATGCTTCTCTGAATAACGCTTCTATGCCTGGTACTTTTTTTTTATAATCACATCATTTGGAACGCTCACAGGCAAACAGTCAGATAGCCTAATGCAGTTGTAGTAAATAATGGCACTCTTGGTGCTTTACAAATCAAATTATAAAACTAAAACTAACTGAATAATGCTTTTTGTTGTACTGTTGTGCAGTGTTTTCCTGTAGTTGAACTGGCAGAGCATGCCACTAGCAATAGCAGGGACATGGGTTTGATTCCCAAGTGCATTCCCAAGTGCATACTGATGTATAGTTTGAATACACTTAGGATAAATTTGTCAGGCAGATCTATAAATGTAACTGTATAAAATCTTACTGTTTGCTTAGAAGAAATGCTTAAAGACACAAAGAGAGCTTCTCATCTCACTCACAGTGCTTCATCAGACAAAGAGTCTTTCCAGGCATAAGCACCCTGATGACCAAAAACAAGCTACAGGATCTTAAATGTAAACTGGAGTTTGTCGTTATGTCCTGAAATGTCAGAATGCAATGCACAAACCAGCGCAAAGTACACATTGCATTGTGCATTGGCTTGTGACTGCATAGACACACTTGTGTAAAATTGTTTTTAGCCTAACAGTGACGTGCTTCTACTAGAAACTGTAAATACATATACATGTGAATAAAAATAGGAATAAAATTACATATAATCACAATTATATGACAAGCACAGTTTTACTGAGAGGCAGAGACTGACTTACTGCATGAATAGAAAAACAGTGGAATAATACCATATTTCATATGGACAAATATATATTATACAGGAAGGAAACATTGAACTCACAGGCAGTTATCGTGTTGTTAGATTTCCTCGTATTTGGCTGACCAGTTGTTGGGTGGCTCGCCAATGTATCAGATTTCTTTAATACATAAATAAGTAAGCTTGACCAAAGTTCAGGGGAAAAGAGTTTATTGATGGAAGTTGTGTAGCATAGCCGTCTTCTAGATCTTAACCCAAAGTTCTGTCTGTGTGACAGAACTTTATACCTGATAACAAATGTGCTAACTTAAACATTCAGGAAATCCCACAGAGATTTCCTGATAGGAGCACAGCAGAGGGATCCTGTGATACCACTGAAACTCCACAAGAACAAGTGACCAAATGGGATCCCATAGCAAGGGAAACCCTTTGATCATACTGAAACCTCACGAGAAGAGCTAAACAAATGGAATCCCACAGAAACTACACAGAACAACTGTATAGGAGGTTTTGTATCTGTGGGACAATCACAGTGTTATTATACAGTAAAAATACATACAATCCTTCAGTGTGGAGAAATGTATATGTTTGTAGGTTCATATAAGTAGGTGAATGGACTCTGGAATAAAAGTGTAGTGGCCCATAAAGGATCAATGAGCAATCATTGGTGCTAAATAGTCTTGAGAGGTAAAGTTTCACTTGAGAGGTAAAGTTTGTGTTCTTGACAATAGGGTACACAGCATTTAATGTGGCCCATATACAGTTGCACTTCATACTGTTTGTTCAGTTATCAATATGCAATTAATTGTGCTCTCTAGCCCTGTTTATAGATTCCATAATACAAAGAGGAAAAACATTATTTGATCCCCTGCTGATTTATACGTTTGCCCACTGACAAAGAAATGATCAGCCTATAATTTTAATGGTAGGATTATCCAGAAAAATGCTTTTAAAAAAGTTACAAATGTATTTGCATTTTAATGAGTGAAATAAGTATTTGACCCCTTTGCAAAACATGACTTAGTACTTGGTGGCAAAAGCCTTGTTGGCAATCACAAGTCAGTTGTTTATTGTAGTTGGCCACCAGGTTTGCACACATCTCAGGAGGGATTTGTCCTACTCTTTGCAGATCCTCTCCAAGTCATTAAGGTTTCAAGGCTGATAATTGGAACTGAAACTTTCAGCTCCCTCCACAGATTTTCTATTGGATTAAGGTCTGGAGACTGGCTACGCTAGGATGGTGTTCTTGGCTCATAGGCAGCATTCTTCGATTTTGGTCTATCCAACTGTCAACATAAGCAATCTATCAATCCGATTCCAAACTCTCCCCCATGGCCAACTTTGAAATGCGTTTTTCTGGATTTTGTGTTGTTATTCTGTCTCTCACTGTTGAAATAAACCTACCATTAAAATGATATACTGATAATTTCTTTGTCAGTGGACAAACGTACAAAATCAGCAGGGGATCAACAGTTTTCCCCCCACTGTACATTTTTATACCAATGGAGGAATTTAGGCTTGAATCATCACCTTCTTGATTTTGCAAGTCAGCAGACTCCAAACAATCACCCAGACCTTCATACAAAAGCCTGGGCAATCATAAAAATAACTTTAAAATAACACTGTCTATTCTTTTAAGCTTTTCCAGTTTTCTACACTGATGTGTTGTGTTTGATAGCACCACTAGCCCTGAATGTCGTGGCTCCCCAGATGCATCACTCATATGGTCCTCCACCCACAGCTGGAGCAGCAGGTCTAAGAGGAACCCCACCTCCCCCCGGACCAGCGACCACAGCTGTACCACCCCCTCCACTTGCCCCTTACAACGATGGTAGGAGTGACTTTCAGCACAGATTCATCATAACAAGCTTTTCAATCAAGGAACATGTTTATTTCTTATTTTAAGCGGTTACTGATGGAATACTGAATAGAGCTGCCAACTTTCTGTGGTTGGGTTTTTTTTTGTTTTCTACAAAATAATCTTAATTTGATCAACATACCTGGGGAAGTTTCTGGAATTTGGTTGATTTGATGCAGAATAAGTGATTTTTAATAAATATTTTTTAGCCTTGTGCAGAAACACAGCTAAAGGATAATAAAAATATCTAATAAAAAATTTCAGTATCATTTAGTTTTTGGAGCCTTACAGCTGTTATTTTTTCTAATTTGATCGTGTCTGTTTTCCAGCCTGCGTGGCTTTAACACTGTTATTTGGTTCCAAGTAGCAGCTGTAACACTGATGGTGCTTGTGTTTACTGGCAGAATCATATTCCACTCAAGCAGGACAGACAAACAGGCCGCTGGGCTCTGCCTGCCCCCCACTGCAGCCTGCTGCTTATCAGAGCATGCCAGAGGTGCAGAGATCTCCACACATGCACCCTGCAGTGCCATTGTCTAGTGCAGTACCTCAACAATACCAGCAGGTAGCAGTCTCGGCTCTTTCTGGCAATCATACTGCATGTTTGGTTGGGGCAGTTTTATATTGTTAAAGAAATGTTTTGGGTGCATGTTGTGGGTGCAAGTGAAGCTCATTCAATTGCAGTCATAAAGGAATAAGTAAACAAAATGCATTTATTACAGTCTTTTTAAAGATTTTCAGTTATGTTAAAACACTTTAGATTATTGTATTGGCATATTCATACAAGTGTTAGAAATACCAGATCCCAGCTAACTCTGAGTGAAAAAGTGGATATAAGAGTAAAATTAATAGTGGATACAGTAAAAGTAAATAGTTGGTGTGGTTTAAATGTAAACTTTTGAAGCTTATTTTGTAAAAAAAAGCAAAGTGGCTGTTGATGTGAACATTCATATGATCTATTTATCTCATCACAGCTTTTTTATGACTTAGTCTGTTTATAAAGGAGCTAATAACAAGCTTGTGCAGCGAAGGTAAATTGTTTTGAAGGTTAATAATTTTTGTCTGCTTGTGTTTCTTTCTTTTGTGTCCAGCCCTCTGTCAGCACGGCTCAGCTCAGCCCATCTTTAGCAGCCCTAAGCCTGCGTTCAGAGACTCCTGAGGCCTTGAGAGTGATCAACCTTCTTCAGGAACGCAATCTTCTTCCCCTAGGATCAGTCGCAGCACCGACACCCTGCCTGCCTCAGGACCTGCAGAAACTCAACTCCAATCCAGAGTGTGTTTCATTCGAAACACTGCCTTATGGACTTTGGATTTTTTTTAGTTTTGTCATTGTCTGACTGTTTGGTTTGCATCTTTTCTACAGGGTTTTCCGCTGTACCTTGACCAGCATCCCTCAAACACAGTCTCTCTTGAACAAAGCCAAGCTTCCCCTTGGCCTCCTGTTGCACCCGTTCAAAGATCTTTCTGTAAGTAATATTCAGTTAAATGCCCACATCTCCTCCAGCATTCTTCCTCTCAGATGCTGATGTTTGGAGCTCAAAAGCCCTGAGCAGTCATAGAAAGTGATGTGGTCTGATGTAGACAACTTTTGTCTGGCCCCTTCCACTACCTCCTTACACACTCTTACACCCTTGAGCTAGAAAGTGACTTAATATATTATAAACAAATGTCAGGAAAGCCACAAAGTGTACATTTTAGAGGTATTTTGATACAAAACATTTTTTAAACATTAACAATCCACAACACAATCAATTGCAAAACATTTACAGGCCCCACAAAACATTTTCTCACACCTTCCAATGGTAAATAAATTGGGAATTTACTGGCCATAAGTATTTCTTATTTGCCTTGTAGCAACACCTATAACCAGTAAGTAATTATGATTAAACCGCTTAGATTTCATAAAAAATATTTAAATTTGTGTTCTGAAGATGAACAGGGTCTTACAGGTGTGTAACGACATAAGGGTGAGAAAATAATGACAGAATTTTCCTTTTTTAGTCAATGATTTATGATGTATGCTTCTTATATTTATTAGCATTGTTGAACATGTGTAAGAATTGTATAATACTGCCCAAACAAAATGAAATGGTCAGTAGAAAGTACATTTTCCGGCTACTCAAACCCAACACCAGAAACTGACAGGTAAATATTTACCTATATCCATGTGACGTGACCCTAACCAGAATCCCAATTGTGTCTCCTCAGCAACTGCCAGTGGTGACATCCAGTAATATTGTGCGCTGTCGCTCCTGTCGAACATACATCAACCCATTTGTGTCCTTTATGGACCAGAGAAAATGGAAGTGTAACCTGTGTTACAGAGTAAATGATGGTAAGCAAAAATTTTCTATTATGAAGTAACAGCTTCTTGCACACATGGAGTCTTTACTGGTAAACTACATTTATGAGAGCATGTGTAAACCAGATCTTTTTTAAAATTACCAGAAAATCAATCCTATTAATTTACCAGTAAGATAAGTTGTATTAATATAAGGAAGTTACTGGTAAATGCTATGTGTGAATGTTGCGTGTTAATGCTCTGGAAAATCGGAACATTGACGCATTTGTGCCACCAATGAATATAAACATTTGCTATTTAAAGGGTCACAACACCCCCCTGTTTCAGAGGTGCTTTTTCACACCTCTGGTTTGAAAAACTTTCTGAAAAGGGGTGTTGTTTACTGGGGGTAATGGGTGGGGGTAGAGTGTGGAGACAAGGCGGAGACTGCATTAAAGGGGGAGTGACAATAAGTGAATAAATTCTGCTAATTTGCACA